>JAGKTI010000055.1:0-42577 GCA_018397915.1 Birgus latro
TGGTAGTGAAATGGCAGGGGACAGAGTGACATGGAGGCGATTTGTTTGTGGCCACCCCGTTCGGGATTGAGGCGTCTGGCAATAGATAGATAGATTGTTTGTCATTTTGCAAGCTGGTTGATAGTTCAAAAGATACAGGAGCTACTGTATTGACCAAGATCCCAATATCTGTGGAAAATTGCCAGATATGAATTTAGTGATGCTCACTTGCCCACCCTTAAATCAGTTCACAGATACTTTATACCATAACTTAGTACAGAATGTAGTTCTATGCATTTATGGGTAAACACATGGTTTAGTTTAAGCAGCAGAAATACCTTACCGATTCACTTCATTCACATCTTGGTTGTTTTCTATATTTTTCAAGTTTTTATAGTAGTAAATGATTGCTTACTGGGGATTTTGTTCCTGTTGTTTTTATCATTTCATTCCAATTCATTCATGTTTGTTATTCATGTATAATGGCAGACTAGACTGTAAAAGCTCCTCAAATTAACAAAAATTTATTATTGCAGCTGTATTAGCCTAACCATACATAATCATAACCAAGCCATTCCTATACTGTACTAAACTAATTGGTAATCCTTAATGATACAAAGGCCCACTTTATATTGCAGTTTTCATCCTTTTTTTTTCTCTCTCCCTCTCTCTCTCTCTCTCTCGAACTTCGTGGGACTTCTGAGTATTTTCTGGTTGCTTTTTCAAGTTTTGATGTTTTTTAATTTATTATAAAAGTGGTGGAAAAAGTTTAAAGAGTGGTGTTTATTTACAATCCCTAACTGCATCAAAGACAGATGGGTATCATCTTGTGCTGCACAAAAGACCAATGGATGCCATCTTAGAATGCCATTTTTTAACAAAACTACCTTTATCAGTGCCTGCTTATCCAAATGTAACCTCAATTTTCATACTTAACCCAGTTTTATTTATCCTAACCTAACCTATTTTATGCTAACCTAACCAGACTTATCCTAACCTATGCTCTGTGGGTCTGTGAAATCATAGTTTCCTTGTTTAGTGATGGATCCTCTTCATAATGAAAAGTGCACTTCTTACTGTACACCTTTACAAAGTCACTGAATCAGCTCAAAGGTAGATAATTTTTTTTGTTTTAGTTTTTAAGAGGTGGTCTTATGTCTCCTTAACCCTTATCCGCCTGGGGTTTCCCACCATCGCCCACTCCTCCTTACGGGGAATTTCCGAGATTTTGAGAAAAATACCCATACTTCAAACCGTAATATCTGCCGTATTATAATAGCTAGAGAAGATATATAAGACTCACCAACTCCTCCTCTTTCAAATGAAGGTATCCCGAGGTCTCCAGGTGGTCCCATCAATGAGTAAGGATAAGTTGAAGATAACTGGTTTTCCGTGTTTTGGCAGACTGGTTCTGAGCGCGCGCCACTGGCAATGACCTCGGACTCGTTGGCAGCACTGACCGGAGTTGTGATTGTAACACTGCCCGGGCGTCCTTGGAAGGAATTTGGAAAATTCCACTCGATCCTCGACTTTTCCTTACTCACCATCGTAAGGATGAGTCATCACCCTGTCCATGTGGCTCCCCAAAGGGTTTTCCGCCCACTTCATAGTGCCGCTATGCCCCGTAGGTGTGTGGGAAAAAATAGCTCTTTGTTTTTCTGTACTCACTTCTTGCTTCAGTTATAACAATTTCCCTCTACTACGACGCTAATAATTGCACTTGACATCATGATTACGGGTAACTGTACTTTGACAAGCAAATGCTGTAGCGTTTTCACACAGTATGGTTGAGTATGAGGTAATTACTTGTACTATAATTAAGACTGATTTGTACTAATCAGGGGCATCGTGAAAATCTTACAAATGTTATACACAACTAATAGAATTTGTACATCACATCACAAATATGCGTATGATCACATATTCAGCACTATTTGCTGAGTATCATTGGAAAACATTTAGTTATAGCCAACCAGGTAATTATCTTTCTGGTCCGCTCACAAATGGTATTCTTTTATGTAACAGGTAGGCTAACTCAAGGTATTTCCAATAATTTTTTCACCAACAATCAATAAACAGTAACACTTATTGCATTGCACTTCAAGAACTTATTATACAACACTTATAGCAATTACTAGAAGTCACCTATAGTATCTAATATTTCACTTACTTATAAAAAAAAAAACACGCTTGTGCACACCTGTATAATATTTACACTCCCACACACCTGCTCAGTAATCACGCTCGGAGTGATACTCGCAAAAACATTTAGGGCATAGGGGGACCTTACACTCTGCACATTGGTAGGCTTGGTAGGTTGTCTCTTTTCATGCTGGGGGATGACATTTGGTCGTGTTACAGGCATGGCACTGCCTGTATGCCTGACGACCTGCTGTGGTACGGCCAGTCTCTACCAGCCTGTACCACCGGAAGTAGTCTGCACAGCTCGTCCTGTCTGTTGTAGGTGCTGTCTGCATCCCCCACCTAGCACCTGGCACCTGTACAGTTGAGTACTCTTCAAGGAGTTCTAGTGCAAGCTCTCTCTCAAACTTTCGTAGAGAGAGAGGTTTCCTGATGAGCTGCTTGAACAGTATGAAACTGTTCAGGATGGCGTTATCAAGAAGGTGTAAAAACGCCTTCTTGTATCACCTGCAGGACTTACATAGGCAATCAACCTCACCAGATTGCATGTCTGATTTATCAGCAAGCTGCATGTTGATATTATATTCGTCGACAGCATCTGGCTTCAACACGGGTTCCCTGGTCCTTTAGTCTGTTTATCCCGTTTCCTCAAACACACCCTTATGTACTGTTGACAGCATGTTAACTTGTCTCTTGTCATGCCAGAGAGGGGCTAACATATTGCCACATTTCTTGGTAAGAAGGGCTCCTATCTCAGTACAGTAAACCCTCGATATAACGAACCCTTTTCTAGCGACCTTCGAATATAGTGACCCACCATTTCCAAAGCGAACTTCTGCTGGATATAGTGACCTTTGTTCGGTGTATGCGGCGGAAGTTCGCAACCCACAATTCCCAGAGCAAACATCTGCCAGAAGTAGTGACCTTTGTTCGGTGTATGTGGTGAAAATTTGCGACCCAGCATTCCCTGAGCGAACTGCCGCCGGATATAGCGACCTTTGGTGCATGCAATGGAAGTTCGCGTAGCAGCCGGCTCCCGTGACTCACTGTTGAGAAAGCGCTCATGCGACGAGTCACGTAAGCTAGCTAGCCCGCGTGCCCCACCCCTTTCTGCGCTGGGTCTTTCTCAGTCTGTGCGTAATATTTGCTCCGTCTGGTTCTCTCCCGCCTTACCTCTCTTGCGTGTGTGACCTCATACCACGTGTGACCTACCAACACTTCTTACCAGTGGCATGAATGGCTTCAAAATCAACTAGCCCTTCATCCCCAAGCAAGGGGACTCAGAAGTATAAAATTATTCAGGAGTTTGAGGAAGGGGCAAAACGAGGTCAACTCATGAGTAAATACGACCTCAAGAAAACTACAGTCCATGACCTCATCAAGGGGAAGGAGAAGGTGAAGGAGGCCATGAAATCAGTGGAGGCCGGTAAGAAAGAGAAGGAACTGTACTGCAAGCGACGACTTCTGATGGAAAATCCAATGAGGCAGTGTACAAGTGGTACACACAGGAGAGAGCAGAGGGTGTTCTTGTTGATATACAGCATGCTGCGCAGAGGCTTGCTCGTCAATTAGACCATGAGAATTTCAAGTGCAATGATGGTTGGCTGCAGCACTTTAGGCGGCGCCACAGCATTGTGAATAAGGCAATCGCGGGTGAGCTTCTCAGCGCCGACGCAGTGGACCCCATCATAAACACTTTCGTGAGCTGAAGGAGAATGAGGGCTTCCATGACTTCCAAATCTACGATGCTGACGAATTTAGTCTTTTTTGGAAGTCACTCCCCCAAAATATGCAGGCCTCCAAGACAACAAGCAGCACTTCGGGTAGGAAGAGTGCGAAAGATCACGTATCGGTGTTGGCATGTGCAAACTCCGACGGGTCCTACCACCTGAAACCAGTCGTTGTGGGCTCTGAAAGATATTATGGAAAAGCTTCCTGCAGAATACCACAGCAACCCTTCTGCCTGTTTTACCCCTCTGTTCGGCGGCACCAGGCCTTCTTTGGCATCAGTAAGGAGGATGTTAGGGCTGTGCTTCTCCTTGCCAACGCCCCATCCCACCCTTCCACTGCGAAATTGTGTTCCAAGGATGGAAAAATAAGGACAGTATTTTTACCTCCTAACACGACTGCCTTATTTCAGCCAGTGGACCAGGGGCTGATAGAAAGTGCAAAAAGGCATTATCGAAATATTTACCTGGACCAGTGCTTAGTCTTGACATAGGATGGGAAAGAAGATGAGGGGAATGTGGACACCAGGGGGAGGAAAACACTAGACAATTTTAAGAAATAAAATATTAAGGATGCAATTCTGAACTGGGCAGAGGCTTGGAGGAAAGTGCCAGTGACTACTGTCTGCAATGTATGGTGTAATCTCCTAAAAACCCCCAAGACTCCAGTCCAGAAGCCAGATTTTGAGGGGTTTGAGCCACCAAAGGCAGCCGAAATGTTGACTGCAGCTGGCTAAGGCTCCATCCCTGCAGAAGGTGGAAGAGTTGCTGGATGAGGATGGTGGTTTGCCTGGTTACCACCACCAGGCAGAGGAGGAAATAGTGCAGGAACTGACCACGCCTGAACCACCTGCGGATGGGGAAGAGGAGAGTCCATGTGGGCCATCCCTCTCTGCTGCCATAGATGCAGCAGACACACTCTTGGCTTTCGCAGAGGACATTGATGGCTTTCTGGGGGAAAATTATGAACTCTTCAGATGGTTTAGGCTGGACCTTAGGAGAAACCAGGCCAGGCAAGTCCAGCAGAAAGTTTCAGACTTCTCCAACCTGTGGATTGCGAGCCACGGCTCAGGCTGGGTAGCGTCCCTTTGCAAACCACAGCTCAGGCTGTGCTGGCCACGCATCATCGTTAACAACTCAGCCCCCATGCAAACTTACGCATGGCGCTATGCAAAGATGGAGAGAGAATTTTATTCTTTTCACCAGATGATGCCTTGGATGTTTATCTCCAAGTTTATAATAAATTTTTTGTTTATTTTTTATTTTTTCACTACTCCCCTACATAAACCTACGCATGGCCCTTTGCAAAGACGGAGAGAGAGAGACCAGATATGCCCTGGATGTTTATCTTCAAGTTTATAATAAATGAAAAAAAAAAAATCCTTCATTTTTTGTACACCATGGGTTGGGAAAGGTAATTGCGCAATCCACTGGTGGTAGTAGTAGTAGTAGTAGTAGTTTTTGTTCCCTAGGCAGTCTGGTCGAACAGCCCTGAGTCCCTAAGGAAGGCCACGGCCGAGACTGGGCTTTCCCACAGAGTTCTCAAAGAGTGTATGTTGTGTTGTTGGCATAGGTGATTGTGTGCAATACAGTCTTCCATAATGTGCTTAATAGTATGGGGTGCTGTGTTACGTCCTGGACAGGCATCAGCGACGGAGTTATCCAGCCTCTTCTGATAACTTAGGGCTGGATGATGCCCGCGTCTCAGCCTGGCCAGGTGGACCCTGTCCTCATGAGGGAGATAGGATTCAGAAGGATGGATATCAGGAGGCCGTGCATGCAGCTATGTGTTGTCATTAAGTGACTGAATGGAGCAGTGAGTGATTTGAGTATGGATATGCTTCTGGAAGCTGGTCTGAGGTGGATGAGGGGGGAGAGATGACAGTATTTGTGTATGATATCATGTGCTGGGTGTTGTTTTGATGTTCCTTGGTGTGTGTGTGTGGATGTGCTGCCATGTAGTGTAGTGGATGTTGTGGGTTTGTGGAGGCTGCAGCGAGAATTTGGGTGCCTGTCATGTCTAGATGTTCCTTGACTTTGAGGACTTTGGTTTCTTGGTGTAGGTGGTCTGTGGGTGTAGTAGCTGTGCAGCCTGTGATTATTATTAGGGCCTTCTTCTGTATGATCTGAAGAGTGTTGTAGTGTGTTTTAGTGAGGTTAGGAGCACAGGCAGGGCTTGCATAATTCATCACTGAATGTATATATTATTTGTATACTGTGGTGGTGGTTTCTTTGTTGTGTCCAAATGTTGTATGGGCAAGTGACCTCAAAGCATTGAGTCTTGGTGTTAATTTATTTTTAATGTTTGTGATGTCGAAGCAGAAGAGGAGGACAGCATGGGGGCCAAACCACCACAACCCCCCCCCCCCATTGGGAGTGGCTTCGGTCACAGTCCACGGGTTAAGCCTGTCACCTCGCCTCCGGGAAAAAAGAAATGTACTGTGTCAGAGACCTTGAGTGTGTCTGTTGCTTCGACGTCCTTTGAGCCTCCCCAGTTTGGCTTCTGGCACCAGTACACCTTCCTCGCTGACACAAGTGACACCAGAGCCACCAGAAATAATATTCGCTGAATCGGATGATGAATGAGTGAATAAAGGGTTATGATATATGGTGTGTATAGTACTGAAGTGTAAATATTGTTCTGGAGTTTCAGTATTATTAAGTGTTAAATTAAGTATAGTGGCCTAGTGATACAGTACAGAAATTTCTGGTTTATACAGTGTCGTGTGCAGTGGTGTACAGGTGTACTGTGTGGTGCCAACATCTAACCTCTTCAGAAATCCCCCCCTGCCTCCTTCCTATTCCTGTAGTGACTACAGCATCACTTCTTGCCACTTCCTGACGGGGTAAGTGTACTGTAACAGTACTACGTTAAATTATAGGTGTTGTATTTATATGTACAGCTTCATACAGGATGGTATTTACTGTACATGTGCTGTATAACTACATAAACCATTGAATTCTCCATGTGAAACTTCATAGAGTAAGTTGTGGTTGCGCACGTAGGACCGAACGACACCACGGATATTGCGACCTCAGGTGGGTAATCCCTCGGTTAATAACGACCATTGGATATAGCGAACTTTTGCATATAGCAACCCACCTCTCCTCCTAATTAGTTCATTATATCGAGGGTTTACTCCATTTGCTGGGAATATAGGGAAATTCTTTTTGTTTGCCCAAACAGTTCCACAGGACCCAGTACTGTGTTCAAGCAAATACTTGGTCAGCGCCGGGGCAGTGTAATAATTATCGGTGTGCAGAATGTGGTGCCTTTTGAAGTACCTTTCCATCAGCACTTTCACAACTGATGCCGAGAAACCCTAAGGATCATCATTAGGTATATCAGCATCTGTAGCCAAATAAGGTATCACATTGAGCACATATCCAGCTTTGCAGTCGCAAAGGACAAACAATTTCAGCCCAAAGTGATGACACTTGGCCGGCATGTACTGAATAAATTCAAACCTGCTGCTGAATAGCACTAGTGAATCATCAATTACCACTTTCTGAAACAAATGAAAAACCCTGGAAAATGACTTCTTGAGCATTGTTAGAATGGGTCTAATTTTCCACAACCTGTTCCCGGTGCAGGCCCATAATTTCTGTTGAAATGGAGGAACCTTAGGATGGCTAGGTACTTGTCATGGGCCATATACTTACCGAAGACAGATGTGCCCATGAGTTCATCAACCAGCCAATAGTTAGGGAGCACATGTTTTTTTATGTGTGCCGTCAACATGGTAAGGACTAGCCACACAAACAACTCTCCCACCTCCACAGGTTGCCAGTCCCTCATGTGCGTTCTTCGCCGGCAGCCATGTCCAGGCACTGCACACACATAGCCTGGTGGAAATTTATTTCTTCCACCAGGTATTGTATAACTGCAGTCTTGAATATCATCCTGAAAATATTGCTAATAGTCCGGGGTCTGAGGGAGAAGCTTATCTCCCTGAACACCTGCTGCTTCCTCATCAGACACCAACACAGAGGGCTCAAATCTTGCTCCATCCTCCCAGACAAAGGTATCCACTCTATTCACACCTGGTAAAGTGGGCTGTTTGCCATGTACAGCAGGTTTTTTCTGCGTGCGTGCATGCCCACGGGCAGGGGGTGAGGGGGAAGGAGAGGGAGAGGTGGGGGAGTGAGGGGGAAGGAGAGGGAGAGGTGGGGGAGTGAGGGGGTTATGGATCACCAGATGCAGGCCTTTCCTGGGGATACAGTTCCTGCTGAGTAACACCACGTGGGACCCGTGTGGTAAATTCCACTCTTGAAGGGTCCAGTTGTGGTGATTCCACCCTTGAAGTACTTGGCTGAGGTGAAGGTGGACGTTCTAGGGGAAGACGGAGGCGAGCGTGACGGTGAGACAGCGCGTCGGTGTTTATTTTTGCAGATGACCGCCAACTCCATGCCCACCTGCCTGGTGTGCTGGGTCATCTACATCCTCCTCCTTAGTGACCTTGTCACTGGTGAAGGCTCTGCCCTCCTCCTGCAGAAGTTTGAGAGCCTTTTCAGGCATCTGGGATTGGGAAGTGGTTGGAAGGCGAGAGAGTTCACTTTCCACACAGTAACTTCTTCTCTCCTCTGAAGACGTACTCTCACTAATTGTCTGTGAGGACACAGTGTCGTCCAAGGCACAACCGATGACACTGTCACTGAGCCCTTTCCCCAGCACTAAGGGCAGAACTTTCGCGGGGGTCATTGATGCAATCAGACTTACGCGCGGTGGGACGGAATCGGACGATGACAATGATGAAGACATGGCTCCTCACTCTACCAGTGCTGTGTACAGACTGAGCCATGCATCAGTGGGGTACCTGGGGGGCCTACCTTCCCTGTGGGTGTCATAGAAAATGGTTGAGAGTTCAAAGGATGGCGGGAAGATTCTTGTGGCTAATCCCGTCAACCGGTGGCGCTCCACACCCTGAATTGTGACGGCTATACACGTCAGTTGGCGCGTTGAGTTTAAGGTAGCAGCCTAATCTTTAAAAGATTTTATATCCTATCTGTCTATAGCCTGATGCCATTTTCTTGTACGGAGTGGTCATTTGTCTTTGAATTAGTGGTTTTACCGAGAGGGGCAGTAACCCTCCGTCAGCCCACTTGCTGACACGTAGGGAACACTTGTGGGTTGGTTATGTGGTTGCCACCCAGCATTGTTAAATGTTTCCTGGCTTACAGAAAACCATTAGGCTTGTCACTCAGTGCAAAGCCACCAGAAAAGAAGAGTAATAAAAATGACAGGGAAGACGGGAAAAATAAGAAGCCTTCAGGACAGACACAGAAATGGAATGATAAAGGTGAAGGAATAAGTAGGCAGCACTACATCAAGTGAGTGGATGATGGTTGCCACCACCTAATCTAATAATTTTATACACAGTATTTCTACCCGGAATTGTGCTAAGTCTGTTCTTCGCTCTGCTAAAAATAATTTCATCCGTGCTAAATGTTCTCAACTCTAACTCAAATTCTTCTCTCTCCTTCTGGCACCTTGCCAAAAACCTTTCTAACAACTTTACCTCATCATCGTTCCCTCCTCTTTTCTACTCTGATGGCTCTGTAGCTATTTCTTCTACTGATAAAGCAGATCTCTTCGCTCAGACTTTCTCCTCCAATTCCACCTTAGACGATTCCGGTGCTATTCCTCCATCACTTCCCCCCTCTGACTTCCTCTTGACTGACATTAAAATTTCTTCAGCTGATGTATTTTCTGCCATCACTGGCCTCAGTACTAACAAGGCATATGGGCCTGATGGAGTCCCTCCTGTCGTCCTCAAAAACTGTGCTTCTGTGCTTACACCCTGCCTAGGTAAACTCTTTCGCCTTTGTCCATCAACTTGTACCTTTCCTTCTTGCTGGAAGTTTGCTCTCATTCAGCCAGTCCCAAAGAAGGGTGACCATTCCCAACCCTCTAACTATCGTCCAATTGCTTTAACATCCTGTGTCTCAAAAGTTTTCTAGTCAATCCTTAACAGAAAAATTTTAAAGCATCTTTCCTGTCACAACCTTCTTTCTGATCGTCAGTATGGGTTCCGTCAGGGACGCTCCATTGGCGATCTTCTCACCTACCTTTCAGACTCCTGGTCATCCTCCTTTCAGGACTTTGGCGAAAGCTTTGCCATTGCACTTGACATCTCAAAGGCTTTTGATCGAGTCTGGCATAAATCTTTAATTTCCAAACTGCCCTCCTACGGTTTCTATCCTTCTATCTGTGCCTTCATCTCTAGCTTCCTTTCTGGTCGTTCTATAGCCGCTGTTGTAGATGGCCATTGTTCTTCTCCTAGACCTATCAACAGTGGTGTTCCTCAGAGCTCTGTCCTATCACCAACTCTCTTCCTTTTATTCATCAATGACCTTCTAAACTGTACATCTAACCCTATCCACTCATATGCTGATGATTCCACCCTTCACCTTTCCATTCGGTTTCCTTAACGTCCATCTCAGCAGTTACTTCAACAAAAAAGGGATGAGGCTATAGCATCCCTAATGTTTGACTTGGCTTATATCTCTGACTGGGGTAAAAATAATCTTGCTATTTTTAATGCATCAAAAACTCAGTTCTTACACTTATCAACCGGACAAAATCTTCCTCAGGATTACCCATTAATGTATAATAATGAACAGTTATGTCCTGCATCATCCTTGAACATGCTTGGGGTTTCATTCTCTCGGGATTTGTCTTGGAAAGAACATATTACATCTCTTGTGAAATCTGCTTTCAAGAAATTAGGTGTGCTAAGCCGATTCCAAACTTTCTTTACCCCTGCACAGTTGTTGACCTTGTACACGGGTTTTATTCGCCCGTGTATGGAGTACAATTCTCATATGTGGGGAGGCTCCCCACATGCAGTTCTTCTCAATAGGGTGGAGTCAAAGGCTTTTCATCTCATTAACTCTCCTCCTCTTACTGATTCCCTTCAACCTTTGTCTCTTTGCCGCACTGTTGCATCTTTATCTCTCTTTTATCGCTACTTCAATGGTCACTGTTCCTCTGAACTGTCTGCTTGCATCCCTCCACCTCTACGACGGGCATGTAGTACCTGTCTAGCAGCAAACTCTCATCCCTTTTCTGTCCAACTCTCTAATGCAAGAGTTAACCGTTACTCCAAGTCCTTCATTTATGCAACTGGTCAACTGTGGAACTGTCTTCCTCTGTCTGTATTTCCTACTTCCTGTGATATCCAGTCTTTCAAACGCAGTGTGTCCAGGTATTTCGAAATAGAACGGTTCTTGAATTTGGCTCTCTTATGTATTGTTTTTGCTTTTTCTTGGAAGGAACAGTATGCAGTCCTGTGGCCTTTGGTTCCTTCTTCCTTGCATAAAAAAAAGAAAAAAAAAAGACCAACCTAACCTAACCTTACTTAATCTAACCTAGCCATGTTTTGTTTTGTTTCGTTTATAAAGGCTCCAACATTCCTTCATGCACTGGCCTTTGTCACCTTGATCTCTGGCAGCCTCTCTGTTCAGTCTCTCATCCCTGAGGTGACACTTTATGACCTCGTTCCAGGTCTTTTTCGGTCTGCCTCTTGCAACCCTACTCCCAATGTTCACACTTTTCACTTTCTGCACTCAGTTGTCATCCCCCATCCACACCACATGGCCAAACCATCTCGATATATAGTAAAAATCCTCTTATTCGGCATCTTCGGAACCAAGCAGATGCCGAAAGTGCAGAAACTGCCGAATGACTGGGAAAACCTGCCAAAAAGTTTCTAGCAGTCATGGTCGGTCACCCCAATCCAGTAACAGTGTCTAGTAAGTATTATTGGTCGGCCCTAAGCACTAAATGTTTAATAGGCAACTTATATTTAATGCGGGTGGGGAAGGCGGCAGGTGTCTCTGGGTTGACTGCTGAAATGTTGAAGGCCTCAGGAGATACTGGTGTGAGGTTAGTCACTGACCTTATAAATATGATTATATATGAGTGTGTTGTCCCAGATGATTGGCTGAAGAGTGTAATTGTAAATGTGTGCAAAGGGAAGGGTGATGCCCTGGAAAGGGGAAATCACAGAGGTATAAAGCTCTTAGATCAGACAATGAAAGTAACGGAGAGAGTTCTAGAAGGTATGATTAGAGAAACGGTGAATATTGATGAGATGCAGTTTGGGTTTATGCCAGGCAGGGGGACCATTGATGCCATATTCATTGTTCGACAGCTTCAGGAAAAATATATTGGAAAGAAAATGGAATTGTATTTTGTTTTTGTTGATTTGGAAAAGGCCTTTGACAGAGTCCCTAGAGAGGTGGTGAAGTGGGTAATGAGAAAGCTAGGGTTGGAAGAGTGGCTGGTTAGGGTGGTTATGGCCATGTACGTGGGTGCTCGCACCCAGGTAAGAGTGAATGGAGGTTTGAGTGATGAGTTTTCCGTGAATGTTGGTGTGCATCAGGGGTCAGTTTTGAGTCCCTTGTTGTTTATCATGGTACTTGAAGCCCTCTCACGTGACTTCAGAGATGGACTCCTGTGGGAGATGTTGTATTCTGATGATTTGGTGTTGATTGCAGAGAATGAAAAGGAGGCGGAGGAAAGATTTAAGAAATGGAGAGATGGTACGGGGCACAAGGCTTAAGGGTTTTTACAGATAAAACAAAAGTGATGATATCTAGGGTTGGTGGCGGTACAATCAGAGGAGAGGGAGAGTGGCCACGTGCAGTTTGCCACAAAGGTGTGGGAAGTAATTCCATCTTGTGCATTGTTTGTGATAAATGGGTGCACAAGAGATGTAGTGGTATTAGAGGCAGACTACGAGATAATGCTGATTTTATGTTTGCAGCGTGTCGGGGAGAGCAGGTGGAGATTGTTAGGCGTGAAAGGATTGAACTTGCTGGTGAGTCTTTTGAGTGTGTGGAAGAGTTTTGTTATTTGGGAGACATTATGTTCTGGAGGTGGGGCTGGAGCTGTCTTGGTTGCTAGGGTGAGAAGTGGTTGGAAGAAGTTCAGGGAGTTGTTGCCTCTCCTGACATTGAGAGGACTCTCTTTACGTGCTAAGGGGTCTTTGTATGCAGCATGTGTTAGGAGTGTGATGCTGTATGGTAGTGAGACCTGGGGAGTAAAGGAAGAGGTTATTCGCAGGCTTAAACGTACAGAAATGACAATGATTAGGTGGATGTGCAGTGCGTCCCTGCATGCAAGGCCTGGGGGGGGGGGCTGGGTTTATGATGGAAAAGTTGAGAGGTAGGATGGGACTGGAGTGTATTGGTGTTGTGATGAGGAGAGGGAGGCTGAGGTGGTTTGGACATGTGGAGAGGATGGGGGATGATAATTGGGTGCAGAGGGGGAGAAGTGTTAATATTGGGGGAGGGGTCGGGTGGGGTAAACCGAGAAAGACATTGGACGAGGTCATTAAGTGTGACCTCAGGGTTAAGGGATTGAACAGGGAGGCTGCCAAAGATCAAGCAGCATGGAAAGCCGCCATTAGGTAACCAAAGCCTACGCATGAAAGCATGTTGGAGCCTTCAAAAACGAAACGAAATGTATTTAACAATACAATTCACATGAGCTTAACATATGTGTATTTACATACAATATGTACAGTATGGTCATAAAAAACCACCTATCCTTAGGTACCTCGTGCCTCAAGCTGGCTTCTTAATGCATTGCAAGTCACACTGGAGTAAGAGGGGCCGAAAGAGAGGAGTCAGAGAGAGAAGGGAAGGTGGGTGGGGGGATGAGCAATGGTGCTAGGGTGGAGTGAGGGAGGGGAGGTAGAGGATGGAGAATGAAATGCAAAGTGGTGGTCACATTGTCTGTTTTCTTTCATTCAGGGCATGATATAAAGGAGTTAATACTTGGTAGATGGTGCTGCATTACACCTTGTACAGTAATACCTCAACTTATGAACATAATTGGTTCCAAGAGGCCATTCACAAGTCGATATTGTTCAAAAAATAAAAATCCCTTACAGTACTACATGTACAACATAAAAAACACTGTACTGTTCACTGATCTGTCGGTAGGGTTTTAAATGTTCTTAAGCAGTTTATATTGCATTGTGAAATATAAATGCATAAATCAACACAAGAAATGCATAAGAAAAACATACAGTACAAGACACATCACTGTTCTTGCTATTTTCCGATGCCCATTTACAATTTACGAAAGATAATGGAACATTTGCCACCTGCGAATTTGTGGATGTGGCAAGCATTTCGTTTTGTTTCGTTAGCTGTAAATATACATCGGACATAAGCGATAACAGAGTTGTCTTATTTTATAAACATTACTGTAGCTCACCTGAGGGCAAACATACCAGGACTTGCAGGAAGTGAGAGGAGGCAGGTGGAGGAGTGGAGTTAGTTGGAAGATGCAGGTGAGGAGAGAGCAGTGGGCAAGTTGGGATTTTCGGGTGAAGCAGGCTGTACGAATGTGGCTGAAGGCTCAGCAAAGGAGGTTGAAGGCTCAGCATAGGAGGCTGAAGGCTCAGCATAGGAGGTTGAAGGCTGTGGTTCATCTATTTTCGTTTCCACCCTTGAGAAAAACCTCATGATTGACGACTGGGAAGCATTCTTCTTTTTCCCCGTCAAGGATGAGACAATAGCAGGCCAGGGCATCGTCATGCACATGCTTAAGAATACACTCCTTATCCTTAACATTTGTCCCCACAGTTGATCTGTTCATCCCAAATGAATCCGCTACTGCACTAATTCTTTCATCTCGTTCAACACGCTTTATTATTTTGAATTTTTGTTCCATAGGGATGGCACATCACTTCCTAGATGAGCCAGAAGCACCACTATCAAAATGCTTGCATTTATCAGTCATATTAAATGGAGTGAAAGTACTAAAAGCACAATGAGCAGCAATCCTCTCTACTCCAGGTGAACAAAACAAAAACAAAAAAGATGGTAGGTTAGCCCCCTAGCATCCACACTGCCACCTAGCGACCCTCCTTGCAACTACTGTCACCCGCCACATTCAAAAGCAGTTGCAACAGGCTGCTACAAGCTAAATTAATTTTTTTTGGTAATGTTTGTGCCTGTGAAATGTTTATTTTTTTCATGTTCACATCTTTGAAATGACCTCATCTTGAATGATCGTAAGTAGAGGTATGACTGCATAGCGGCGTCAGATGACAAGCTTTAGAGTGGCAATATCAAGGGCTGTCTGAGAGAAATATACTGACATGATAGATCAAACATTAGTGCAGAGCCATCAAGACAGTACGGGACCAGATTGTCAAGATGTGGGAACCAGAGAAAGAGAGGACATGGGCATGCCTCCACCAGCACAGCGAGGGCGAGTGGGAGTTGTTCAGACGAAACCAGCAAACCATTAACAACACTGTTTCTTCGGTGCCACAAAGACAGCAAGAGGTGAAGCAGGAGGCTGCTGAACTACATACAAAGGCTTTCCTGGTTGCTTTGGCTTGACTAATATTGGTAAACATTGATACAGATATTTTTCTGGAGTTTGTGTAGGATTTTGTTTAATTTTCCTTATAACAGATTATGAGAGAGATCGTTATTATATCCACCCATGTGCACAGACATCAAATTTATTTACCTTTTATGCATTGTTATTCTCAATAGCCTTTTCACATAGAGTTGCTGTAAAAGAGTTGACATAATATTGACTGTACAGTATAAAGGGAATGTAACGAGAGGATGATCAGTTTTACTGTGGACACAGCCATGTCAAAGGTTGCAGATGATATTGAGTTCCAAAAATTAATTACATGTAAGGGTAGAGGACGTTACACAAACATTACGGAAGTCAAAGCCATCCAGATTCCATTCTGCATCCAGAGTCAAAATACTCGGATAAACACAAATGTCTGACTCCACACTTATGTTTGATCTCTCACATCAGTGTATTTCTCTCACGAGCCAGCCCATGATATCACCACTCTAAAGCTTGGTATCTGACGCCAGTGTACAAGGTGTAATGCAGCATTATCTACTGAATATTGACTCCTTTATATCATGCCCTGAATGAAATAATATAGACAGATAATGTGACCACCACTTCGCATTTCTCTTTCCCTCCCCTACCTACGGTACCCTCCCTCACTCCATCCCTGCACCATCATTCATCCCCCCACCCACCTTTCCTTCTCTCTCTGACCCCTCTTTCTCAGCCCCTCTTACCCCCATTGTGACTTGCCACTCACGAAGGAGCCAGCCTGAGGCACGGGGTACCAAAGGATAGGTGATTATTTATGACCACGACTGTGCACCATGAAATAGCACGACAAAGTTTCCAAACTTTCAAAAGGTTCCACTCACAAAGACAGACACTCACGAATCATAATGGCCGACAGCGCATGCATTGTTGGCAAGCAGAAATCTTCAAAAGCGCTAAGCTCAACTTTAACCCCTACACCGCGGGGTTGTCGGAGGCTCGCCGTGCCATTCCCGCGGGGATATTCGCGTTCCGACTAACTTTTTAAAAATATTTGCCAAAAATCAGTTATTAGTCCTAGAGTATTATAATTACATATGCATATGGCACATACCTTCAGCTTTCTCCTGGGATGTTTTTTTAGCACTTGTCAACTACCGTAGGACTTGTGGAGACTTCTGAAGTTGGGAAACTAAGTCTCCACTTTACACTTCCCGACATCCCCTAATCTGAATACCACTGCCAGATATTATCACTAGAAACACTATTCAATGATTTCCAAGTAGTTTGGAATCCATACAAAAAAAAATAAAACGTTGTGAAAGCAATGTAAAATATGAGCGCGTACGAGCCTCCCACTCGCGCTAATTCGCTGCTGGTATTCTGTCATTTCTTACTCATATACACACTCACACTTTATTACTTCTAGTACCTTATTACACTTATATATATCTACAGTCCTTTACTGCTTCCCACACGATGTTTAGTAGGGATAGAGGCTACAGGGCCTTTTATAATAGGAGCAAAAGCGGCAGAAATGGAGGAGCGTCATTTCACCATGAAGGACGAGAGTGAACTGAGCGAACTGACTGTTTCTCGATAGCCAAGAGTTGAAAATGTCAGCTGCTAATGTATATGCTAAGAAATAATTCGTATGAAATCTAGACAATACATAATAAATTAGGTAGTTCCAGGTGAATATGAATGTCATTCAGGCTTCTCCCTTCCTTTCTTATATACATTTATATTATGAGAGTAGCTCATACGGCATATTTCACGGGGAAAAAAAGCAGGGGAAATTAGCGAACGAGTGCAGGTTGGATGTTGCCAAGTGATAATTAGCCAATTCCAGGTGTATGGCACTGTCAATTACCTTATTTTTTATATACATATATTATTTTGTATAAGAATAGGGCATAAGTCTCATTTCAATGGATGAAAACAGTGGAAAAATCCGGGGAAGATTTACTTAGCGCAGAGCGGCTGAGCAGACGACACGAGAGGGTAATGGAGGGGAGGTAGGGAGGGGAGTCTAGAATGGGGGAAAATGGCTAAATTGTCAACAGTGGATGGGAGTACTGATGACATTAGCAGCTCTGACTATTGTTGGACATTGGCAGAGCTGATAGATGATACAAGTCACCACCTGAAAGCTCGGGGTAATTAAAAATAACACAGAATCACTCAAGTGAGGCCCCGCGGTATGATCCATTGCACCCGACCGTCACGAGAGTGACGACCCGTGGTTAAGGGGTTAAATTGCCTTAAGATGTAGGTGAACTGTTCAAATTTTCACGTTAAAATGCACTAGATATGGAAGAAAATCTAACATGTATTGGTGCTAAATTATGAAAAGCGTTAAATTATTATGAAAACCACTAGATCAAGTGCCAACAGCACGAAATTGGGAACTATGGCCGCACGGGTACCAGCAACTATCTGGCTACCCTGCTGTGGGTGGCGATTGGCTCAGCATATGTGCCAGAAGAGCAGGGAACTTTCGTAATGGGACTACTGTGTTTATGAAAACCACTGAAAGACCGGAAATGCCCTAAGAACAAATTCCAAATGAGAGGACTTTTACTGTACCCCTTCTCATTACAACACCAGTACACTCCAGTCTCATTCTTCCTCTCAGTTCTTCCATCAATACCTAGCCTCCCTTCAGACCTTGCATTCAAGGACGCACTGCACATCCACCTAATCGTTGTCATTTCTGTATGTTTGAGCTTATGAATATCCTCTTCCTTTACTGTCCAGCTCTCACAGCATTACATCTGTAACACCTGCCACATATAAAGATCCCATGGCATTAAGGGAGAGCCCTGTTACTGTCAGAAGCAGCAACAGCACCCTAACCCAATGAATGGTAATTTAACCAGCTACATGGAAATGGAAAAACAAATGAGTTTTGGTATAGTAGAGTAGCTTTTAATAAGTGTTCACCATTACTAACAAGAAACAACACACATCAGGGAAACAAAACATGGATAAAAACAACAGGGAAACCAAATCACCAAGAAAGAAATCTTTTACCTCCTTAAAAATAAAAATATGGAAAGCAACCTTTAACTATAAGAAATGAACTGGTAAGGTCTTTCTGCTGCCAAAACTAACTTATACATTTACCCATTTATGACTACTGGCAATAAACATGCATAATATTTAGGGGGTCTTGGCTTTTTTTTTTACTACATAGTATTATTATTATTTTTTTTTTACATGTGTAGGTTAATTTTACATTCTAGGTGGTCAGAAAAGTGTTTCCAGATATTATACTAATCTCATCTATCTCAGCATAAGATATGCTTTAAAGGGGATGAGTTATTTTGGTTGTGGATGTATGCAGAGCTGTTGTTGGTCGTGACAAAGCAGTGCAGTCAGTGTTGTATGTGGTATAATCAGTTTGGATTTGGTTAGATAAGGATAGTTGGATACCAAAATACCCATTTTCAGGTATTTTCAATAAGGTATCAAGTCAACCCACGTTAAAAAAATAAAAATAAAAATAAAATAAATAAATAAATCCCCAAGGGGGAATCACATCAGCCACGAGCTGATACATACCTAGCGTGGCATGAAATATGACCTTGACCTTCTTTCACCAATTTCAAACTCGGAGATTTTCATCCCTACTACACATCTGTAAAATTTTGTGATGATCTCTTGAGCGGTTGCGAAGTTATCGGGGTAACAGTCACACAGACCTTGACCTACTCTGACCAACTTCAGACTTGGAGATTTTAGTAGTGGCGACGATCATCCACTCACTTGATGTAGTGCTGCCTACTTCTTCCTTAGCCTTTATCATTCTTTTTCTGTGCCTGCCCTCCTCTCTTCCTATTTCTCCCATCTTTCCTGTCACTTCTTATTGCTTTTCTTCCCTTTACAGGTGGCTTTACATTGAGTGACAAGCCAAATGGTTTCCTGTAAGCCAAAAAAACATTTACAGCGCTGGGTGGTAACCATATAACCAAACCATACGTGCTCCCTACTTGTCAACAAGTGGGTTGGTGGAGGGTTAGTGCCCCTCCCTGTAAAACAAATAACTCAAAGTCAAATGGCCACTCCTTACAGGATTATGGCATCTGGCAATAGATAGATTTTTGTCCCTACTAGACAATCTGTAAAATTTTGTGATGATATTTTGAGCAATTGCAAAGTTATTGTGCTAACAGTTACACAGACAGACAAACAAACTGAAAACAATACTGAAGGCTCTCGATCTTCGATAAATTTTGGGACCGAAAAAAACGATCGAAGTGCTATTTGTCGAAGTGCGAATTGATAAACTAATGGAAAATAAATAAATGGGACTGGCGTGTCGCCAACAAACCTACATCAACTTTTACGTATACACTTACACCCACCCAAAATAATAACACAACCATATATTTGCTTTTATTTAGTACATATTTACTTACTATTAGCAAGAAAAGCAAGAAATACAGTCTGCATTCACTTCAAAATGGAAAGAATGAAGCTTATGTGGTAGAGTGTTGGTTCCGAGGCAGTGGTTGAGTCACTGTTGCCAGCCACCACTGCCACCCTTGCTGCCATCATTCGTGCTCGCTGCAACCCTGCTTGAGTGAACACCTGCTTCCTAGTCCTTGTCCCAGTCACTATGGCCATTGCTGTTGATGCATTCACTGCCTCCGTCATCTCAATCGAACCCCTCAGTTGATAACATCAGGCAGTTCTGTGTCTGAGTCATCGGGATTAACCCGTCTTGTTTCAGCCTCATCTATGTTTTCAATTGCCTGGGCCACTCTCTTTCTAGCTTTGAAGAAGTTGGTGATTTTTGTCTGCCTCTGCTCATTCACCTTGCTGTTGTAGACTTCCACAAAATGTGCATTGATGAAATCAGAGTGTTTGGAGGCATGGCAGATGAACAGTTGAGCATCGACTTGCGCTCGCAACCTGGCCTGAGTGATCGAAGCACGAATTTTGAAATCCAAGCATGAATTTTGGACAAGCAGGTGAGTCTGTTTGAAGTACAAAATATCGAAGTAAGATTAATCGAAGATCGAGAGCCTTCTGTACTCATGGGAGATTTTCATCCCTGCTACACAACTGTAAAATTTTGTGATGATATCTTGAGCGGTTGCAGAGTTATTGTGGTAACAGACAGGCTGACCTTGGCTTACTTTCACCAGTTTTGAACTAGTGATTGCTTGTTTTCCATACTACATACCTGTTACATTTTGTGATGATATCTTGAGCGGTTGCAAAGTTTTGGTGCTAATAGACACTTGCACACACACACACACACACACACACACACACACACACACACACACACACACACACNGTGAGGCAAATATTGGACAAGATCGATCCCGAAGGAAACAAGTGGGAAAAAGAAATTGAGGAAGTAAGGAGGATAGGGCCATATAAGAAAGGGGAAGCAAGACCAATGAGAGTTAAGATGTCTTCAGAAAGTGTTGTAAATGACATACTTAAGGTGACCTGGAAACTAAGTAAAGAGGCAGGAATGGAAAATATTATAGTAAGAAAAGACTTGAATGAAGAAGAAAGAGAAGTCTTAAAATCTTTGAAGGACCAAGTAAAGGAAAAAAATGACAGGAGGACAGAGGAAGAACGTAAAACTTTTTTTTGGAGAGTGATGGATATGAAGGCAAGGAAGTGGTATGTGAAGAACTAGACGTGAAGGAAACAAAGGGGATGGATATGAATATGAAAAAGAGAAGAACGAGTAAAGATAACAACAGTGCAGCAAATCTGAGCATCATGTATAGTAACGTAGATGGATTAATATCTAAGAAAGGGGAAATTGGAGACTACTTAAATGAAAATAAACCTGAAATTGTTTGCCTAGTAGAGACTAAATTGCCCCGAGATGTCGATATAAAATTATTTGGCTGGAATAATTATAAGATTTGGAGGAAGGACAGAGAAGGCAAATTTGGGGGAGGAATAGTGATATTAACCCATAATGACCTAAGAGTAAAGAATATAGAAATTGAAAATACTAAGGCTGAACTTTTGGGAGTTGAAATAGAGGACAATTATGGAGAAAAAACGGATGTAATAGTTTTTTATATGCCCCCCAAAACTAGGGCATGGACAAAGGAAGATTACGAACAGTTAATAAGTGAATCCATTATTAGGCTAGAAATGTTAATTGAACGAAGAAATAGAATAATATTAATGGGAGATTTTAACTGTAGAGAAGTTGATTGGGAAAGTATGGATGCTGGGAACAATGAAGAATCATGGGGAAATAAATTAATGGAATTGATGATGGAAAACATGTTAACCCAGTTGATCAAAGAAAACACAAGAATTAGGGGTGTTGATGAACCATCCAGGCTTGACCTATTATTCACAAAGGACCCAAATGATGTGAGGAACATAACCTACCATTGCCCCTTTGGTAAAAGTGATCATCTGGTAATTGAGATGGATGTGGTAGGAGTGAGGGAAGGAGAAAGAGATGAAAAACACAGAGAAAATAGATACAGTTATGGGAAGGCAGACTTTGCTTCCCTGAGAAACTTTTTCCAAAATGTAGAATGGAGTAAAATGAATATGATCACAAATGTTGATGAGAAATATGAGTTTTTGATAGAAGTATATAAAACAGGAGTTACTAAGTATGTCCCAAAATTTTCTGCAGCTATGGAAAGGAAGAAAGAATGGTTTAACAACAGATGTAGGATGGCACAAGAGGCAAGAAAAAAAGCATGGAAGAAAGTGAGAAGAAGGTATAGTGAAAGGGCCTGGGAGGAGTACAAGCAGGTTAGAAATGAATATGTAAGGATACGGAGAGAAGAGGAAAGGAAATACGAAAAAGATATTGTATCTAACTGTAAAAAAGAGCCGAAACTACTTTATAGGTTTGTAAATGGCAAAATGAAAGTTAAGGACAGTATAATACGACTGAGGGATGGAGATGAAACATACGAAAGAGAGGAAGACTTGTGTGAAATAATGAACAACAAGCTACAGTCAGTTTATGTATTGGAAGACGAATTTAGGGAGCCTGAAATGGAACCCAGGCTGACGAGAATGACCGAAATTACAGTTGACATGGATGAGGTGCTACAGCTGATGAAGGATTTGGATGTGAGAAAAGCAATGGGACCAGATGGTGTGGCTGGATGGATCCTGAAGGAATGTGCCGACCAGTTAGTGTGGCCAGTTTATGTCATTATCAAAACCTCGCTTGAAAATGGACAGTTACCTAAAGATTGGAAAAGAGCAAGTATTGTGCCAATCTTTAAGGGAGGAGATAGGGAGGATCCACTTAATTATAGACCTGTGTCACTTACTAGTATTGTTTGTAAAATCTGTGAGAAAGTTATTAGAAAAAGATGGATAACGTATTTAGAAGAAAATGAAGTGATAACACCAAGACAATTTGGTTTTAGGGAAGGAAGATCATGTATTACTAACCTACCAAGTTTCTACAGTAGGGTAACAGATGTCGTACAGGAGAGAGAGGGATGGGCAGACTGTGTCTATCTGGATCTTAAGAAAGCATTTGACAGGGTACCCTATAAGAGACTACTGTGGAAGTTGAGGACATCTGGAGGGGTGCATGGGAAACTATTAAAGTGGATGGGAGATTATTTGATAGGAAGGCAGATGAGAACAGTAATAAGAGACAAGGTATCACAATGGAGAAATGTGACTAGTGGAGTACCCCAGGGCTCTGTCTTGGCCCCAGTAATGTTTCTGATATATGTAAATGATTTGCCAGAGGGTTTGAATAGTTACATGAGTATGTTTGCAGATGATGCTAAAATTATGAAACATATTAAATGTATTGATAGTTGTAAAGAACTGCAAGGGGACTTGGACAAAATACACAGCTGGAGCCAGACTTGGAAAATGGACTTTAATGCCAAGAAGTGTCATGTATTAGAAATGGGTATAAGTGAAAGAAGACCACACTGGACATATAAAATGGGCAATGAGATGATTAGTAAAAGAAAGGATGAGAAAGATTTGGGAGTGATTATTCGGGATGACTTGTCACCAGAAAAGCATATAAACAAAATTATTGGGGGAACTTATGGATTACTGACCAACATGAGAGTGGCTTTTAATTATATGGATGAAGAAATGTTGAGGGAGTTGATAGTGACCATGATAAGACCAAGACTAGAGTATGCGGCGGTGGTATGGTCACCTCATTTGAAGAAGCATATTGATAAACTAGAAAGGGTTCAACGGATGGCAGTGAAGATGATACCGTGTTTAAGGGAACTCACCTACGAGGAGAGATTGGAAAAACTGAAGTTACCAACATTGCACGAGAGAAGGGAAAGAGGTGACTTGATCACGATATTTAGAAATGTAAGAGAATTGGAAAGGGTGGATAGAGAGGATCTTTTTGTGTTGGATGATGGAAGAACAAGAGGTCATGGCTTCAAGTTGAGGAAAAGTAGATGTCTTAATGATCTCAAAAAGTTCAGTTTCCCGAATAGAAGCATAAGTATTTGGAATGACTTAGACGAAGAGGTGGTGCAGGCGAAAAACATTCATGTATTTAAAACTAGATTAGATGAATGTAGATATGGAGACGGGACAACACGAGCTTAGCTCAATTCCTGTATACTACAAATAGGTAAATACAAATAGGTAAATACACACACATCAGGACAATATTTAGTTGGACATAGTACAGAGCCAAGATCTTGAGGAAGGTAGAGGTTGAAGGGGACTGTAAAATGCTGCAGGAGGATCTGGATAGGATACATGACTGCAGCCGGATGTGGGAAATGAAATTCAACGCAAAAAAATGTAAAATATTGGAAATGGGTAAAAGCACCAAGAGACCCTCACTGAATTATATGATGGGTAATGAACCAGTCACAAAAGCGAGAGAAGAGAAAGATTTAGGAGTGCTGGTCCAGGATAGTTTGTCACCTGAAAAACACATCAACAAGATAGTTAGAGAGACATATAAACTCTTGACCAACATAAGAGTGGCATTTCATTACGTGAATGAAGAGATGATGAAAAAACTGGTAGTGGCCATGATCCGCCCCAGGTTAGAATATGCGGCAGTAGTGTGGTCCCCACACAAAAAGAAAGATATAAACAAGATTGAGAGAATACAAAGAACAGCAACCAAGATGGTCCCCAGTTTGGCAGATCTGTCATATAGTGAGAGGCTAGAAAGGCTGGATTTGCCTTCCTTAGAGGAAAGGAGAGAGAGGGGTGACATGATTGCAGTGTTCAGGACCATGATGGGTGTAGATAAAATTGATAGAGAAGATCTGTTTTTATGGGATAAGAGAGCAACAAGAGGACATGGACTGAAACTGAAGAAGCCGCGCTGCTTGAAGGACATCAAAAAATATAGTTTTCCGTATAGATGCATAGACCTGTGGAATAGACTGGACAAAGAGATCGTCCAGTCTAAAAACTTAAACGAGTTTAAAGCTAAATTTGACTTATTGAGAAACAGAGATGGGACCCCACGAGCGTAGCTCATTTCCTGTATATCACTATCTATCTATCTATCTATTGCCAGATGCCATAATCTCATAAGGGGTGGCCATTTGACTTTGAGTTATTTGTTTTACAGGGAGGGGCACTAACCCTCCACCAACCCACTTTTTTGACACGTAGGGAGCACGTATGGTTTGGTTATATGGTTACCACCCAGTGTTGTAAATGGTTTCTTGGCTTACAGGAAACCATTTGGCTTGTCACTCAATGTAAAGCCACCTGTAAAAGAAAGAAAAGCAATAAGAAGTGACAGGAAAGATAGGAAGAAAGGAGGGCAGGCACAGAAAAAGAATGATACAGGCTAAGGAAGAAGTAGGCAGCACTACATCAAGTGAGTGGATGATGGTCGCCACCATCTACCACTAAAACAATTAGGTAAATACAATTAGGTAAATACACACACACACACACACACACACACAAACACACACACACACACACACACACACACACACACACACACACACACACACACACACCATGCAAGCAGCAATTAGGTAAACAATTAGGTAAATACACACACTTCAGACATGTGAGAGAGCAGACTTGCCGCTACGTTGCCAAGCCAGATCGGCTCCAAATGGCCCTTATCCAAAAAGTATCTTTATATGAGTCAAGCTCTGTACTAGGTCCAACTAAATATTGTCCTGATATAAAAGAGAAAGTTTAAGTAAAAAGTGTTGTTCCAAAAACAGAATACAACAAATAGTGCTGATGCGCTGAGCAAATGAATAAGCTGTTTAATGTTTTGGCTACTGCGTGCGGAATGTAAACTGTGACTCTGTGAGTATGTACATTCTTTTCATAGTATCACAAGATGAGCACCATGTTTAGTAAAGTAAATATGGAAGGAGTTAAGAAAAGGGATAAAAGTAGAAAGCAGGATAATGATTTCTACGCGGAACTGGTGGAAATGGAGACATATAATAAGTTGGTTGAATGAGTGCACAGATTAGAGACTTCATTTCAGAGTGAAATGGATGAAATTAAAAAGCAGTTGCACATGCAGAAGGAGGAAAATGAAAAATTAGTAAAGGAAGTTAACAGGAAAGACACAACAATAGATGAGCATTTGGTTGAGGTTGGTACACTCAGAAGGAAGATCAGTGAAATGGCAAGCACAGATGTCAACCATGAGAGTATTATGGAAGAGACAATTAGGCAGGCTAGCACTCTGATAGATCATAGCAGTGATATTGAGGAGAAGATAACCGAGGTGAATGAAGCGATGCAAACTACAAAAATGATGTGGAAACCACATATGCTGAAATGGTGAAAGTAAAGAAAGACTTAGAAACAAGACCTGAAGAAAAGAGCATTAAAAAGGAAGGAAAGAAAATAATCCAAGACAATCCAAAATTGGTCAAAGATTCAGCAGAGATCAACAAATTTATAGTAATCACTGGTATACAGGAGGATGAAATAAAAAACAAGATTTCAAGAGACCAAAAGGAGATGGCAAACTTAATGAACATTTTGAAGGAAGTATCAGAGCAAATCTGTAGGAAAGACATGGAGGAACACAAAAGGCTAGGGAAATACGAGAGAAATAAATCAAGGCCCCTGAAAGTAACCTTCCAGAGTGTAAACACTGTGGAGGAAATGCTGAAAAATGCAAACTTATGGAAAAAGAGGATTTCAAAAATGTATCATTTCGTTTCGTTTTTGAAGGCTCCAACATGCTTGCATGCATCGGCCTTGGTCACCTAATGGTGGCTCTCCATGCTGCTCAGTCTTTGGCAGCCCCCCTGTTCAGTCCCTTAACCCTTAAGTCACAATGACCTCGTCCCATGTCTTTCTCGGTCTACCCCTCCCAACCCCTCCCCCAATATTAACTCTCCTCACCCTCTGTACCCAATTATCATCCCCCATCCTCTCCACGTGTCCAAACCACCTAAAAAAATGCCTAACTCAAGAGGAACTGGGATTACTAAAAGAGAAGAGGAAGGAGGCAAAAACAAAGAATGAGGGAAGATCAGAGGAAGAGAACACATTTTTTAACAAGGTAATAGCATTGCAGGTACAAAAGTGGTACATAAACAGGAGGGAATAGAAAGGAGGAAGGTAGTAGACCCAAGTCATGACAAGTATGTGAACAAGATGATTAAGTGTATGTACTCAATTGTAGATGGAATGGTATCTAAATTACTAGAGATGAATGATTATATTAAAGAGAAGGAACCACATATTGTTTGCGTAACTGAAGCAAAATTAATATCAAGGATATCAAATGACACCCTAAACCTAGAGGAACACAATATATGGAGAAGGGATAGGAGCTTAAAAAAAGGTGGAGGAATTATAATATTAACCCTTTCGCGCACGGGACCGCAATTTGCGTTACATGTGTTGTGGACCTCAAATAAAAAAATTAACCAAAAAATAAGTTTTCGGTCGATTTGCGTCAAATTTTGTAGCGTTCTAGCAGCCACGTGTCTCTCCCGAGGTAAGACCTTGGCAACACTGCAATGACTCATATGTGCTTGTACGTAGTGATGGAATCTCAGTGCTCCACTAGCAGCCACACAGCAGGGTCGTGCTGTGTTGTGTTGTCCCTTTAAATCTGCTATTTTCCCCCTCCCACCTGAGGCTGAAGCCATTATTGAAGTATTGTGATTGTACAGTGTTTTTGACTATACTGTGAAATGATTGTCTCTTGAACATAGATATATTGTTTGTAAAGCATTGAGGCCCGTTATCAGTCATTAGGCCTAGAGGCAGAGTCTGGTTTGTTATAGCGGGGTTTCCACTCACCCTGTTCGTAAAATGATGTATTTTACCCTTATAGTGAAGCCATTACTTATATCTGTGAAACATATAGTGCCTGGATTAGTGAAATAACTGACCTACCATAGCAGGCTTTATGTTATGCCATAGAGATAAATAGACATATGCATTAGTTGCTAAGGGTACAGGCGGTCTCTTACGCCATACAGTAGGGAAGGGAATAACAGAAGAGGCTGGGATGGAATCATGTGATAGTGTTTTATATTGTATATGGTTCAGTGTGAAATATACATATAAAATAGTGCAGCGAGTGTTTACTGAGAAATATTGTGTGCATTGACTGACAGCGGAAAGTTGCATAATGATCAGAGACAAGAAAACATGCCACGCAGCGACACATATATTACATTATATACGTATGTCGTGCAGCGAATGTTCGTGGAGAAATCTGTTGTGTGCATCGCATGTGTTAGGCAAACGTGGTGCAAGGAACAGAGAATACGCCACACACACACACATATACACACACGCACGCATATATACACACACACACTCACTCACGCACCCAGCACACACACACAACTCACACACTACCTAACTCATCTTCAATTCCTTCAAGTTCCTGCCAGCAGCTCAACATCTCTGGAGCAAGTGAGTTATCCATATTTTGTTGATTTGTACATTGACCTGTTTCTGCATTTCTATATTTTTTTCACAAATAAGTATTGTTTTTTACAAATACACATATGAGATGGAAGAAAGTTCAGCTTTAGTATCAGTACCTAGCAAAAAGACTAGTGGAAATGTCGAGTTACTGAGAGCACTATCAAAGAGCTTATGATATTTCACGTGTATAATTTGAGTAAAAAAAAAAATAATAATAATAAAACGTAACGAGCGAAAATATATAAGTATTCGTGAGGCAGGGAAATTGAGCGTTTTTATCCGCTTGCGGGTGAGGAAGAGCGTTCTTTGTCATCAGTAAACCTTGCATAATCCGAACTTTTAGAAGCCGGAATCTTCAGTTAGCTGAACTCAGGCCGAGACCACGTATGAAAGTAGGCCGAAATGCGAAAGTAGGGGGAGAAATGGCGCCAGGCGGACACGTGGTGCCAGTCTGCTGCTTGCTTTTGGAGACAGTAGTTGCGACATTCTTACTGTCATCTAGTGCTGAGCAGTGCTCTCCTTTTGCCTTCTGCCTTGCCATGGAAGGTTCATAGCTTAATAGAAGTGATACTGGCACCTCTAGTCGTAAAGGAATGAAGCTAAAAAAAAAAATATGCGCATGTGACAGTGTAGTGATCATGATTAATGTTCAGTACTATTATTACTGAAAGTGTTACATTGCAGTCTATTACAGTGATTACATTTAAATTTAGTTCTTAATATAGAGAAATAAATACTAGGTACTGTTTAGAATTTACGTTAAAGTATGAACTAACCCACCTCCACCAACTCCGTCTCCATTCTTTCTTTTTTGTCTTTCTTTATTAATTTATACACTGTATATGCTCCTTTATTTTAGTGTTAAGAAGACAAGTAATAAGTATTGTTATTGCAATTTTGGGGGGTGAAAATCCATCTCCAACACACGTTACCGACAGTCTGTACTGCCTCTGTGAATGATTTTCTACCAATTAACCACTTCAGTACTGTGACGTCTATTTCTACTTTATTTACGCTTCCTCCAGCCGATTTTATGGCACTCAGGACTGGACTCACATACTGAAGGGGCTAACGAAGGCTGTACCAACCCCGTGCACTTCCACAGATCCAACCTACAGGCTATAATTGTCTGGTGGCAGCAAGAACAAAATGAAAATACACCCAGCACTGAAGGGGTTAAATGTATATTAAATGCACTAAATTGTTTTTTGTCATAACTTATTTATTTATATATGCTTCTTTAATTTAGTGTTTAAAGGACAAGTAATAGGTATTGACTTAGCAATTTTTTGGGGTGAAAATTCGGTAATTTAGCAATTTTGGGGGGTGAAAATTCGGTAAGCCGGGAAAATCGGTAATTCGAACCAGGTTAGAGCCCCATATAGTTCGGCTTATGAAGGGTTTACTGTATTTACTCCAAAATTATTGAACATATCGATTTCCTGTTAGAACCATGATAAAGATCAGTGAATTCTACGTATTTACAGGACATAACTATGTACTTTCTCTAATGAAAAGTTGTGGTTACGTAGGCGGTTATTGTGCGCGCATGACGAAAGTGCACCACGGCTGTGAGTACCCTGTAGTTTTTTGCGATTTACTCGGAAACTACGAGGCGTATCAAAACGAAAAGATATCAGAAGAAAGCTTATGAAATTCTACATAAGATTATGTAATAAAAACATAAGTTGTGCGAGAAAACTTCTGCAGTATGCCTCCCTGAACAAAAATAAATTTTTTTACAAAAATGGCTTTTAGTTTTTGGCTATATTCTCAAAAACTACAAATTTCATCGCAACCAGACATACCTCATTAGAAACCCAATGAAATTCTCTATCAAAACTTATAACAACATTTTTCTGTATGATGGAAAACACTCGAATGACAATGTTGGGAAGTGAGATCAACGTTCCAGAATGTTTATTCACGGCGGCCTAATGTACTTTTATTCGTATTTTTCTGGTTTTTCTTTTGGCTTATCAGTTAGAACAAACATCGGTGAATAAGGCAAGAAAATGATATTGACAGTGTTATGTATCACCCTCCATTTGGCAAAAGCAACCATGCATTATTAAATTACAACTTCAGGATTGCATATGAGGCCTGTAGTGGCACAGGGGCTTACGCGGCACGCAATTAGTTTTGAGTAATTAAAGGTTAAAGTTGCTCAATGGTCACCGCATTATTTTTAAGATGAACCCGATGAATAATATATGAAAATAAAGCTCTTTAAAAATAATTTTTAATGGTGTATATATATATTTTTATTTCTGTGAAAATAAAAGCACAAAATTATATATAAAAACACAAAAACTTCCCTCCCATTTGTTTGTGCATTTTCAATATGCATATAGGTGTATAATAACCTAATTAAAAGAACAGTTACATAGAAATAAGGAAGGTGTTAGAGTTTCATGATGACTACTCCTATTTGTTGAATTCTAATTGTAAATAATAATTATTATAAATACAGTATTAATATTGTGTCACTGTCTTATGTTTCTTTCCTGGAATGTGAGACATTATGATTGTTTTTATAATACTCATCATTGTACTCAATAGTCCAAGGATAGAAGATGTGCTTGGAGCGGGGGGGGGGGATTAATAGTCGAGGATGTCGTTGTCGGTGTCAGTGTCCCCACTGTCTCTTTTTGCCTTTTTAATGTTCTGTGCCCATGTCGCAGGCTTTCTTTGTCATTTCAGTGGCTGATCGGGTGTATCCACTTCACTTTCAGAGCTAGTGGTATCCATTTAGATGAGTATTATCCGCCAAAAACACTAAAAAAAGCGAGTAATCCTGGGAAAGTGTTGTATGTGAGGTGGGAAAGTGTGACTGCCGTGGCGGGGACAGTAGAACGCACAGGATTGGTTGAGCAGCGGGATCAAAATAATAGCGGCTGCAAGGCGGCCTCTCATTGGTCTGTAGGCTTGCGTGCATAAGCCCGTGTGTGGACTGAGATCTGGAGTTGATAGGAATGTTTCACAGCACATGATACAGCACGCTCAACCCTCTGTAGCCCTGCTGTATGGTCGAGTTTCCTTTCACACGTTGTACCATGTGATAGGGGAAGACATGCTGAATGCGATGCCATACTTACCTCGTAAATGGCCATTTTGGCGTGTATGCCCCCGTGCTACTACATGCCTCATATGACATAGTTAACAGTAATGAAAGTTACAAAAAGAGCCTTAACTACAAAAAGGGCAATTATCATGGCCTGAAGAAATACTTCTTAGAAATAGATTGGGAAAAAGAGCTTAGACAAAATTTAAATGTTACATATAGAAAATTCTGTGAACCTTAAGAAATAGGAGTCCAAAATTACATCCCTCAGCACAGAGAAGCAGAAATGAAAATAAATGGTTTAATAAAGAATGTAAAGAATCAAAAGAAAAAAGAGACTTGTTGTGGAATAGATACAGACCACACAATAGTGAGAGGGCATATAACAACTATCAAGAGGCAAGAAATGAATACACAAGAATAAGGAGAGAAGCCCAAAAACAGTTTGAGGAGGACACCATAAACAAAAGTAGTGATCATCCGAAGCTTTTTTTTTTTTTTTAATGCAAGGAAGAAGGAACCAAAGGCCAGGGCCCGCATACTGTTCCTTCCAAGAAAAAGTAAAAACAATACAAAAGAGAGCCAAATTCAAGATCCATTCATTTCGAGATGCCTGGACACACTGTGTTTGAAAGATTGGAGATCATAGGAAGCAGGGAATACAGACAGAGGGAGACAGTTCCAGAGTTGACCAGTTGCATAAATGAAGGACTGGGAGTAACGGTTAACTCTTGCATTAGAGAGTTGGACAGAAAAGGGATGAGAGTTTGTTGCTAGACGGGTACTACATGCCCGTTGTAGAGGTGGAGGGATGCAAGTAGACAATTCAGAGGAACAGTGACCATTGAAGTAGCGATAGAAGAGAGATAAAGAAGCAACAGTGTGGCGAAGAGACAAAGGTTGAAGGGAATCAGTAAGAGGAGGAGAATTAATGAGATGAAAAGCCTTTGACTCCACCCTATTGAGAAGAACTGCGTGTGGGGAGCCTCCACACACGAGAGTTGTACTCCATACACGGGCGAATAAAACCCGTGTACAAGGTCAACATCTGTGCAGGGGTAAAGAAAGTTCGGAGTCGGCCCAGCACACCCAATCTCTTGGAAGCAGATTTCACAAGAGATATAATATGTTCTTTCCAAGACAAATCCCGAGAGAATGAAACCCCTAGCATGTTCAAGGATGATGCAGGACTGAGCTGGACATTATTAAACATTAGTGGGTAATCCTGAGGAAGATTTTGTCAGGTTGATAAGTGTAAGAACTGAGTTTTTGATGCATTAAAAATAACAAGATTATTTTTACCCCAATCAGAGATATGAGCCAAGTCAGACATTAGGTGTGCCATAGCCTCATCCCTTGTTTGCTGAAGTAACTACTGAGATGGACGTTGTGGAAATCGAATGGGAAGGTGAAGGGTGGAATCATCAGCATATGAGTGGATAGGGTTAGATATACAGCTTAGAAGGTCATTGATGAATAAAAGAAAGAGAGTTGGTGATAGGACAGAGCCCTGAGGAACACCACTGTTGATAGGTCTAGGAGAAGAACGATGGCCGTCTACAACAGCAGCAATAGAACGACCAGAAAGGAAGCTAGAGATGAAGGCACAGATAGAAGGATAGAAACCGTAAGAGGGCAGTTTGGAAATTAAAGATTTATGCCAGACTCGATCGAAAGCCTTTGAAATGTCAAGTGCAATGGCAAAGCTTTTGCCAAAGTCCCGAAAGGAGGATGACCAGGAGTCTGAAAGGTAGGTGAGAAGATCGCCAGTGGAGCGTCCCTGACGGAACCCATACTGACGATCAGAAAGAAGGTCGTGACAGGAAAGATGCTTTAAAATTTTTCTGTTAAGAACTGATTCGAAAACTTTTGATACACAGGATGTTAAAGCAATTGGACGATAGTTAGAGGGTTGGGAATGGTCACCCTTCTTTGGGACTGGCTGAATGAGAGCAAACTTCCAGCAAGAAGGAAAGGTACAAGTTGAGAGACAAAGGCGAAAGAGTTTACCTAGGCAGGGTGTAAGCACAGAAGCACAGTTTTTGAGGACAACAGGAGGGACTCCATCAGGCCCATATGCCTTCTTAATATTGAGGCCAGTGATGGCAGATAATACATCAGCTGAAGAAATTTTAATGTCAGTCATGAGGAAGTCTGAGGGGGAAAGAGATGGAGGAACAGCACCGGAATCGTCTTAAGGTAGAATTGGAGGAGAAAGTCTGAGCGAAGAGATCTGCTTTATCAGTAGAAGAAATAGCTACAGAGCCATCAGAGTAGAAAAGAGGAGGGAAGGATGATGAGGTAAAGTTGTTAGAAAGGTTTTTGGCAAGGTACCAAAAGGAGCGAGAAGAATTCGAGTTGGAGAGTTCGGAACATTTAGCACGGATGAAATTATTTTTAGCAGAGCGAAGAACAGACTTAGCACGATTCCGGGCAGAAATATAAAGATGATGTGATTCAGGGGTGGGTTGGCTCCGGTACCTTTTAAAGGCCCTCTCTCTGTTGCGGACAGCATTAGAACAAGCATGATTAAACCAAGGCTTTCTTGCATTAGTCAGAGGATATGAGAAAGGAATGTATGCTTCCATGCCCAAGGGAATAACCTCCGTAATGCGCAGGGCACACTCAGACGGCTCCCGGCCATGGAAGCAATAATCATTCCAAGGAAAATCAAAGAAGTACTGCCTGAGGGCCTCCCAATCTGCAGCTCCAAAGTGCCACAGGCGGCGTTTGTTTTGAGAGTCCACAGGCTGTACTGGAGCAATAGGACAGGTTAAGGTAATAAGGTTATGATCAGAGGAGCCCAACGGAGAGAAAAGATTAACAGTGTAAGCAGAAGGATTAGTTGTTAGGAAAAGGTCAAGTATGTTGGAACTCTCTCCAAGGTGGTCAGGGATATGGGTAGGGTGCTGTACAAGCTGCTCTAGGTCATTAAGGATAGAAAAGATGTAGGCTTGTTCACCAGGTGGATCGGTGAAGGGAGAGGAGAGCCAAAGGTGGTGGTGAACATTGAAATCTCCTAGAATGGAGATTTCAAAGAAAGGAGAAATGGATAGAATGTGTTCCATCGTAGAAGTAAGTTAGTCAAAGAATTTTTGATAGTCAGTAGAATTAGGAGATAAGTAAACAGTACAGATATATTTAGTCAGAGAATGACAGGAGAGCCAAAGCCAGAGAGTAGAGAATTCAGAAGAATCAAGTTCAGGAACACGAGAGCAAGATAGATCGTTGCGTACATATACACAACAGCCACCTTTGGCTTTGAAATGAGAATAGAGAAAGTAGGAGGATACAGAAAAAGGTTTGCTGTCAGTTGTCTCAGACAGCTGAGTCTCAGAGAGAAAGAGAAGGTGAGGTTTAGAGGAGAAGAGGTGGTGCTACATCCGAAGCAAAACCAAAATAAAAGACAAAATACAAGCCATTACGGATGAAGGGATCTTATATACACAAGAGAAAGATATTTGTGAAGTACTGAATAAGAATTCCCAATCAGTTTTTACAGAAGAAAATAATTTTGAGAGGGATGATATGGAACATGCATGCCCAAACATATTACCAGATATACAAATATCAGAAAAAGAAATACAGGAAGAGTTAAGTAAATTAGACAAAGGAAAAGCAAATAGTCTAGACTAAATTTCATGTTGGGTGCTACATGAATGTGCAGAGGAGTTAAGTAGACCATTATTATTAATATTCAAGGAATCCTTGGGTCAAGGTAAACTGTCAGATATTTGGAAGAAAGGAATCATTGTCCCCTTATTTAAGAAAGGGAGTAGACAAAATCCACTCAACTACCGAGCAGTATCGCAAACCAGTGTTGTAAGTAAGACACTGGAAATGCTAATAAGAAAAGTTTGGGTAAACCATCTAGAAGAACACAATATGATAACAGAAAGACAATTTGGTTTCAGAAAGGGAAAATCATGTGTTACTAACTTATTAACCCGTCGAGTCCCATCGATGTACGATGTATGTCGCAACTTTTCTCCACGGACAGACCCAACGACGTACATCGTACATCACGCAATTGCAAGGCCCATTGTGTGCACATCTTTCAACATTCGCGGGTGATTTTGGGTAGGCATATGTGGGAGACCTTCCTATACCTGCCGTCAAGCGGGGATACTGCCTGGCCCCTCCTAACCCCCCCTTCCCTCCCCTTCCCTCCCCTTCCCCCCCATACTGGGCAATTCACCCGTTAGCAGCAACCTAGCCAGTGAAGGTATGTTGCCCCACGGTCTCTCTAATGACGAAATTCACGGTGAAAGTGATTCCTGAGGTGGAGGACAAAGAAACAATGAAGGTAGAGATAGAAACAAACAGAAGTGATGAGGTGGTAAAGTCGTAAAGAAAGGTGCTATATACTGGGGTTTTGGGTAAGTGAACAATGCTTATAAACACCCATATTATTGTGTGAAAACCATTATAGACTTTTACTACACATAAGTTCGTACCAAATAAATGAAATAAATCCGTAATTTAAAGTGGCTTGAATTAGTCAACAGTTCCATAGTTCGTTTTCTTAGCCAGGTACCCTGAACAAGAAGGAAAACGTAAAGTTGATTGACACCTCTATCAACATATTTTTACCTCAGGATCGCGATTTCACTATGAATTTTCGATGTTTCTCACCAAAAGCAAAGGTTTCAGCCAAAAAACAAAAAGTCGAAAATCGGTTGGGATCTGGGAGTAGGCTGGGTAAAAAAATGGTCGGGACTCGGCGGGATAAGCTACTATGACAGAGTTGCAGAAACCTTACAGAAAAGAGAAGGATGGGTGGACAATATCTACCTAGATTTCAAGAAAGCATTTGACAGAATACTGCACCAAAGACTTTTATGGGAACTGTACCATCAAGGAGGAATCCGAGGCAATCTGTACTGTTGGATGTAAGATTTTCTCAGAAAAAGGGAAATGAGAACAGTATTAAGGGGAAATTACCCATCATAGAGGGAAGTAACTAGTGGATTTCTACAGGGCTCAGTGCTGGCACCAATTATGTTTTTAGTGTATATAAATAACATAGATAATAATATTGGAAATGAAAGCTATTTAAATATGTTTGCCGATAATGCAAAAATACAAAGGAGAATTATTAACATAGGCTTTTGTAAAGAGCCACAAGAAGAATTAAATAAACTTCATGAATGGAGTAATACATGGCAAATGGAATTCAATGTGGACAAGTGTCATGTAATCAAGTTTGTTAAAAGTGAGAAAAGACAAGATTGGGATTATAAATTAGGAAGTAAAACCCTACACACATCAGAAAGAGAGAAGGACTTGGTGTCATTATCAATAACAGACTAACTCCAGCAGACCACATAAATGAAATGGTACGGAACATGTATACACTGCTTGCAAATATGAGAATAGCATTCACATACATTATTGAAGACATGCTGAGGAAGATAACAACATCTTTCATCAGACCAACCCTGGAGTATGCATCAGTAGTCTGGAATCCTCATCTCAAGAAACACATAGATAAGATTGAAAAAGTTCAAAGGGCTGCTACAAGATGGGTACCAAGCTTAAGGGATGTAAGCTATGAAGATAGAGTAGAAAAATTGAATCTGCCAACACTACAGGAGAGAAAAAGAGGAGACATGATTATGCTATATAAATGCATATCAGGGAAAGAGAAAATAGACATAAATGCATATATAACCTATAGGGAAGTATCAGCAAGTGGACATTGCAAAAAACTGCATAAAAAGAGAAGTGATAAAGACATAAGGAAATTTAGTTATCCCAAATAGGGCAGTTGATCAGTGGAATGCACTACCGAATGAAATAGTGTGTGTCAAAACAGTTCATAAATTTAAGGAGATGTATGAAGAGTATGTATGAGGGTGCTAAGGCTGCAGTGCGTGTGGATGGCAAACTGAGTGAATCTTTCCATTTGAAGGTTGGATTGAAACAAGGATGTCATGTCTCCATGGTTGTTCAATCTGTATATGGATGGGGTTATAAAAGAGATACAAGGTCAGGCAGTGGATGTTGGAGTGGCCCTAGTGAGAGAGGGCAGTGTGTGGAAACTCCCTGTACTGTTGTTTGCAGATGATACTGTGTTGTTGAGTGAAGACGAAGGGGAGCTGCAAGGCTTGGTAGATGAGTTTGGGAGAGTGTGTAAGAAACGGAATCTAAAGGTGAATGTGAGGAAGAGTAAAGTGATGGTCTTCGAGAGAAGTGAAGCCAGTGAGTGTACAGTGAGAAGTGAAGCCAGTGAGTGTACAGTGAGATTGGATGGGAAGGATATGGAGAATGTGAGTGAATTTAAGTACTTGGGCAGTGTGATGAGTAAGGATGGTAGTCTGGAGGGTGAAGTGCTCGAAAGGGTGCAGCAGGGAAGGAAGGTTGCTGGTTTGTTGAAAACAGTGATAAGAAACAGGGAGGTGCGCATGGAAGTGAAAAAGTTGTTACATGACAGTATTGTGATACCAACTCTGACATATGGAAGTGAAGCTTGGACCCTGTTGGAAGGACAGAAGTCAAGAGTGAGAGCAGTGGAAATGAGTTATTTGAGAGGAGCATGTGGAGTCACATGGAGAGACAGATTAACAAATGAGGAAGTGAAGGAGCGTTGTGGTGTGGTTGAGGATGTGATGGGAAGCGTTAGGAGAAACACTTTAAGGTGGTTTGGGCATGTGGAGAGGATGGAGAGTGAAAGATTGACGAGGAGAGTGTATGTGAGTGAGGTGGAGGGGGCGAGAGGGAGGAGGAGGCCGAGGATGAGATGGAGGGATGGAGTGGAGAGGTATATGAGAGAGGGGGGTGTGAATTGGGAGCGTGGTAGTGAAATGGCAGGGGACAGAGTGACATGGAGGCGATTTGTTTGTGGCCACCCTGTTCGGGATTGAGGCGTCTGGCAATAGATAGATGATAAAAATGGTTTAAGACACGGGACAATACGAGCTTGACTCATTCCTGTAAAGATACAATTAGGTAAGAACACACACACACACACACACACACACACACACACACACACACACAAATTGAAAACAATGCCAGCTCTGCTATCACGGCTGTTGAAAGAAGTTGGAAAAGAAAGCATTACTGAAAAAGAAGGCCATAAGAGTAGTAGGCTATAGTATTGACCATAAAGATACTGTAGCAGTAATCTTATTTTGCAGTTTTCTTTCTTTTTCTTTTTCTTCCCCCCCCCCCCCAAGTCCTTCATGTGATTCATTAAGCATTTTCTGAGTGCATTTTCTACTTTTGTTGTTTTAATTTCTTTTAATACTGTCTTGGTGAATAGCTTGGAATATGGTAATGGGTGATTGTTGTGTACAGTATTTGTACTAGCAAAAGACTGTGGAAGTAGAGTGAAAAAAGAGCTGTAGGCTAATGTGGAAGTGTGCATGGAAAAGTTTCAGAGGAGTGGGAGAGTGTTTTTGATTGAAGATATGATTGGAAGAGTAGAGAATGTGATTGTGGATGGAATAGTTGGTGAGTGAAGTGTGCTGCAGAAGTTGTGAGAATGGTAGTACACTAGTGGACGTTTGTGGAAGGTGGGGTTTGGTGATAGCCAGTAACCTCTTTAGGCAAAAATAAATCCACAGGTATCCGTGGCGAGTGATGAGAAGGGTGACTGGTGAACCAAATGAACGGAAGGCAGTGATGGAATATGTGTGTGTAGATGAGAGAATAAGGTATGTACTGTGTGCAAGAGCATACAGAGGTTGGGGGAGTGGAATTTCTGACCACCACTTGATCATGGTGAAAGTCAAGATACAAATGTGATGGATGAGTAAGAGAGTAGGGCAGTAGGAAGCAGTCCGTACAGAGAGGGTAAAAAGGTTGCAAGAGGATGAAAAAAGGGCAGAGTATAAGAGAGGAGGGAGTGGAGGGGCAGTTGGTAGATATTATTTGGAGCAGATGGGGGTAGTGGAAGGTGTATGTAAGATATTCACAAATGAATCTGTGCTGCTTGTGAGGTGGTGTGTAGGGTGAAGGGATGATGAATGGGGGTGCAAGGAACAGCATGGTGGATTGAAAAGGTGAGACAAGCTGTGGTGCAAAAGAAGAAAGCATATAGTGAATGAATGGGAAACAGAGGCTTGGTGGAAGTTGATGGAGTAGAGAGTTGTTTGTAGAGAGGAAGAGAGGTGAAAAGATTAGTAAGAGCAAGTAAGAAGAAAATGGATGAGAAATTTGGAAGGAATTTGAGTGTAAAGTGGAGGGAATGTAAGAAAATTTTCTGGAAGGAGATAAAAAGAGTTAGAGAGGATGATAAAGAATGTAAGAGGGGAGTGAAAGATAAAACTAGTAGATTGATAGTGGAAAAGGGAGAAAACTTGAGCAGATGGAGAAAACACTTTAAGGAATTGTTAAGCACAGAGAATGAAAATGATGTGAGTATAAGTGGTTGGAGAATGGCTAGGAGGAGGATGATAAGAAGGGAGGAGGAGATCAGTAGGATGGAAGTAGTGGAAGCAATGAAGAAAGTCAAAATGGGGAAAGCACCAAGAATTGATGGAGTGTGTGGTGAAATGCTGAAGCATGGGAGAGAGATAGTATGGTAGTAGAATGGATATGGAAGATGTGCAAATTGGTTTGGAAGGAAGGTAGAGTCTCTGAGGATTAGAAGTCAGGTATAATTATTCCCTTGTACTAAGGAAAACGGGAAAAGGAAGTGTGTGGTCATCCTAGGGGCATTTGTTTTCTTAGTGTAATAGGAATAGTATATGGTAGAGGCATTTGTCTTCTTAGTGTAATGGGAATAGTATATGGTAGGGTACTTATTGACAGAGTTAGGGAAATAACAGGAATTAGATGGAGAAGAACGGAGAGGTTTTAGGAAGGGAGGAGGTTGTGTAGATCAAATATTCATCCTAAGATCTTCAGTGAAATAGTTTGAGAGAAGGGAAAGAAGTTGTATGCAGCCTTCATGGATTTGGAGAAAGCATATGATAGAGTGAATAGACTATGATTGTTGAAAATATTAAGAATATATGGGGTAAATGGAAAGTTGTTGAATGCCATGAAGAGTATGTATCATCATCATCATCATCGTTTTTCGTCCTTCTGTTCCCATATTCAAACTAGGGTTGGACGTGCAATGGCTTTTCTCTACTGCTTCCTATCCTGGATTAGATCTTCTCCAATACCCAGTCTCTCCATATCTTGTGTTACAACACTTTTCCCGGTCTTCTTAGGTCTTCCTGGCGGTCGACGTCCCACCACTTCCAGTTCCTCTGCTATTCTCACACAGCTCCCCTCCTCACTCCTCCTCACATGACCAAACCATATAAACCGCTTCTGCCTCAAGATGATATTGAGATCCTTCACCCTGCATCTTCTGGCTACCTCCTCACTCAAAACTCTGTCCTCCCATCTCTCTCCCGCCATGTATCTTAACATTCTACGATCAGTACTCCTCAGAACATTCATCAGTCTATCTGTCAAAGCCCATGTTTCACCACCATATATCAATACTGGTCTAATGCAGGCCTCATATATTTTACTTCTGTGTCTCAGTGGTGTGTGTTTGTTGACTTGGAGGCTAGCTGTTTCTTTCCACTTTAACCATACTGACGCTGCTCTTGTTCTAACTGATCTCTCCACCCCTGCTTCACAGTCGAACACCACCTCTCCTCCTCTAAACCTCTCCTTCTCTTCCTAATAGAGACTTAGCTGTCTGAGGCAGCTGACAGCAAACTCTTTTCTGTTTCCTCCTTCTTTCTCAATACAGTAATCTCTCCACTATCCGTTGTAATAGAGCCAAAGGCATGACCGGAAAGTGGTCTTGTCCGGATAGTGGCCCTGAAGCTCCAGCACCAGTCATTCCAGACCCTAACCTAATCTAACCTAATTCAGAAAACCACCTACCTACCTCCATACTGGACATGCATAGCACTTATTTAAGACCCCATTCACATAAATAATGAACACAAAGCATGAATTAATTAAATTTTAACCAAAAAATTATGATTTTGAGGTGAGTAAGGCAGAGGTGTTCACAAGTTGACAGCATAGTGTACTGTAAGTATTGGACATGGCAGTCACTAAGAAAATCACCCTTTCTCACATCCTTTGCACTAAAATATGGGATACAAAGCATGAAATAAATAAATTGTTACCAGAAAATTATGATTTAGAGGTGAGTTGGGCAAATATGTTCACCAGTTGACTAGATAGTGAACATATGAAAGAGACATGGTAATCACTGAGAAAATCACCTCTTTCACAGCCTGTGCACTCAAATATGGGACACACAGCATGAAGTAAATAAAATGTAACCAGAGAATGAGGATTTAGAAGTGATTATGGAAAATATTTGGCAGCTGACAGTGCACTTACATGTCCGTGGTGGCTGTTTACCCCACCTCTAAAGCTCCGACAGTGGTGAGAATGCTCTTGAAGCATGTACAGTAATCCAGTGTTGAACTGCACTTAATCCTTAGCACTGTGAATTATGATTGTTTAAACAAAAACTCATGGCAGTTCAGAGGCAACTGTTGGATTGGCAGGAGTAAGAGACAGTGGAAATGTGAATGTAAACAAGGCCGTTCGACGCTGCACTCCAAATTCAAACTTATGGGTAGAAAAAAATCGTTTTTTTGGGGGGGGTTCAAACATCAGCCTACGATGTCCGAACAGTGGTGTAGAGGTGTATTGGATGTCTAAAAATGCGGATGTGCGGATGCGGATGCAGATGAGGATATAAACTTTTTAAAACTGCGGATGCGGTTATTCAAAAATATTTTTTTTGCGGATTGGGAAGCGGATGCCTGATGACTATATCCTCGTGGATGTGGATGCGGATGTGGATTATTTTAAAATCTTTTAAGATTATGCACTTTAAATTTTTAACGACGACTTTCAGCCACATAAGTCAAACTTGTGTTACCAGGATGTGGGACGTGCACCTAAGTCGTCATGCATCCCACCAACCACTCCCCAACGTCCACCCTTTGGAAAGTGGTAAAATTACATTAAATTTAGATAAGTGCAAATGTAAATTGAAGTTAGTATATGTATTATGCATAGTTTATTAGAATATTCACATTGCACATTAGTTCAGTATCTGAATTTCAACAAAGGCAAATTACTCTTCAAAAACAAAGGTTTCTCTGCTTTATCTGCGTGAATACTCTTGCGTTCTTCACCATAGATTAATCCAGCACCACTGAATAGTTGTTCACTTGGGATGCTGCTTGGGTGGACAACAGAGATAATATTATGTGCGTGCCACTTTCACTAAATCAGGGTATTCTCTTCTGTTTTCACTCCACGATTTCAGAGTATCTTCATTTGTTCCTTAAATTCTCTGTTTGTGATACTTTTTTATATCTTCCATTGAAATTGTAACTGGTGGCTCATCATTTTCATCACTGCTTGATGCGAGTATTATTTTCATTGCATTTGATAGTGTTCTACTTGTACTTGGTGTATGGCTGGTAGGCCAAAACTACAGTAAATGCTATACAGCTGTAT
>JAGKTI010000055.1:47404-71537 GCA_018397915.1 Birgus latro
AGCTTTCTCATTGCCCACTTCACCACCTCTCTAGGGACTCTGTCAAAGGCCTTTTCCAAATCAACAAAAACAAAATACAATTCCCTTTTCTTGCCAATATATTTTTCCTGAAGCTGTCGAACAATGAATATGGCATCAGTGGTCCCCCTGCCTGGCATAAACCCAAACTGCATCTCATTGATATTCACTCTTTCTCTAATCATACCTTCTAGAACTCTCTCCATTACTTTCATTATCTGATCTAAGAGCTTTATACCTCTGTAATTTCCCCTTTCCAGGGCATCACCCTTCCCTTTGAACACATTTACAATTACACTCTTCAGCCAATCATCTGGGACCACACACTCATATATAATCATATTTATCAGGTCAGTGACTAACCTCACCCCAATATCTCCTGAGGCCTTCAACATTTCAGCAGTCAACCCAGACACACCTGCCGCCTTCCCCACCCGCATCCTGCCTATTGCCTCACTCATAGTAGCAGCGTCAATCAAAGGCCAAGGCCCAAACACTGGATCAGCTGGCTCCAGACCTTCCCTATCCCAATCAAACTCCTCATTCAACAACCGGCTATAATGCTCTCTCCATGCATCTTTAATATCCTCACTGTTTATCACTACCCTTCCTTCATCATTCTTCACACACTGCTCGCCTACAATGTCCCGATTATCTCTCTTCACCTGATTTGCCACCCTAAAAACCATATTTTTCCTTCCTTCATGATTTAGATTATCAAGTAAAAGTCTCTGTGACTCGGACTTCGCCCTGTATACCTCTCTTCTAGCCCTGCGCTTGGCAGCCAAGTACTCCTCCCTGTTACCACCCTTCTTCCATTCCCGAAAAAGCCTTCTTTTCTCCTTAACTGCAGCTTCTACACCCTCATCCCACCACCAAGTTACTTTATGTCTTGGTGGGCCTCTTGTCCAACCGCATATTGCATCGGTAACTCTCAAGAGGTTGTTCTTAAGGGCTCTATACTGTTCATTAACGTCTCTATCTACGGCCTCCTGTTCAGCCACCGCTCTCCTCATCTCACTATAAAAACAGGTTAGGCATGAAAATCTTTATGGTAACCATAGGTTAGGTTAGGTTAGGACCGGACATGAAATTAACTGCTTCAACCTCTTTTCTAGCTATTTTACTTAAGAACCATGCATGGAAAAATTAAATTGCAAGCAGGAAATTATAATTAACATTTAGGGTAATTTCTTAACACATTAACAGCATGATGAAAACAGGTTAGGCATGAAAATCTTTATGGTAATCATAGGTTAGGTTAGGTTAGGACCGGACGTGAAATTAACTGCTTCAACCTTTTTTCTAGCTGTTTTACTTAAGAACCATGCATGGAAAAATTAAATTGCAAGCAGGAGATTATGTTTAACATTTTTGGTAATCTTTTTAACACATTTACAGCATGATGAAAACAGGTTAGGCATGAAGTTAGGGTACTTACGAACCAGAAGCTGCCATCCTGATGTAATAACCCACTCTATCATCTCAGACTCTGACAGGAAGACTTTGCACCTGACACACCTTTCCAGTTGGGAATGACCAGCACTTATCACCAACACTTTCAACAACGTTTTTTTTTTTTTATAACTTGAATCACATCACTTCACTGCACTGTACATAACAGTAAATTCCATCATCACACACATGATGAAGGTGAAGAGCAGTATCAAGCACTGTAGGAGGTAGGGTATCACCACAAAACCAATCACTTCGGCCACCATTGTCGGAGGTGTTCATGAGGCAGTAACTGAGTGGATAATGGCGACCGACAGACAGATGCCACGAGTGTAGACATAGCCGATCGGCGCGGGCGGGAAATTCAAACTGATATGGTCCCAAAAAATCGAAAATTTTTCGATTTTTTTTCAAATTTTTTGGCATTTTGGGGGTTGGGCAGCCCAGAATATCCGAATAGTGAGTATATCCAAATATTGGACGTCCGAATATTAGAGGGATTACTGTATCTTTCTCTTGTTTTCCTCAATTTGATTCTTCTGAATTCTCTACTCTCTGGCTTTGGCTTTCCTGTCATTCTCTGACTTATTATGTTTGTGCCGTTTACTTATCTCCTAATTCTACTGACTATGAGAAATTCTTTGTCTATCTTACTTCTACGATGGAACACATTCTTTTCATTTCTCCTTTCTCAGAAATCTCAATTCTAGGAGATTTCAGTGTTCACCACCACCTTTGGCCCTCCTCTCCTTTCACTGATCCACCTGGTGAACTGGTGAACAAGCCTACATCATTTTTATCCGTAATGACCTAGAGCAGCATGTATAGCACCCTACCTGTATCCCTGACTGCCTTCGAGAGAGTTCCAACATACTTGACCTCTTCCTTACAACTAATCCTTCTGCTTACTCTGTTAAACTTTTCTCTCCATTGGGCTTCTCCGATCACAACCTTATTACCTTGACCTGTTGCCTGCGGACCCCCCAAAGAAACGTCGCCTGTGGAACTTTGGAGCTGCAGATTGGGAGGCCCTCAGGCAGTACTTCTTTGATTTTCCCTGGAATGATTATTGCTTCCATGGCCAGGAGCCATCAGTGTGTGCTTTGCGCTTTACAAAAGTTATTCTCTTGGGCATGGAAGCATACATTCCTTTCTCATACCCTTTGACTAATGTAAGAAGGCCTTGGTATAATCACGCTTGTTCTAATGCTGTACGCAACAAGGAGAGGGCCAATAAAAGGTACCAGAGCCAACCCACCCATGAATCACATCTTGTTTATGTTTCTGCCCGGAATTGTGCTAAGTCTGTTCTTCGCTCTGCTAAAAATAATTTCATCCGCACTAAATACAGTAATCTCAACTCTCCAACTCAAATATTCCCCGCTCCTTTTGGCACCTTGCCAAAGACCTTTCTAACATCTTTACCTTATCATCCTTCCCTCCACTTTTCTACTCTGATGGCTCTGTAGGTATTTTTTCTACTGATAAAGCAGATCTCTTCACTCAGACCTTCTCCTCCAGTTTCACCTTAGACGATTCCTGTGCTGTTCCTCCAACTCTGGCTTCCTCAAGCTAACATTAAAATTTCTTCAGCTGATGTATTTTCTGTCATCACTGGCCTAAATACTAATAAGGCATATGGGGTCCCTCCTGTTGTCCTCAAGAACTGTGCTTCTGTGCTTACACCCTGCCTAGGTAAACTCTTGTGCCTTTGTCTTTCAACTTGTACTTTTCCTTCCTGCTGGAAGTTTGCTCTTATTCAGCCAGTCCCAAAGAAGGGTGACCATGCCCAACCTTCTAACAATCGTCCAATTTCTTTAACATCCTGTGTCTCAAAAGTTTTCGAGTCAATTCTTAACAAATATTTTAAAGCACCTTTCCTATCACAACCTTGTTTCTGATCGTTAGTATGGGTTCTGTCAGGGACGCTCCACTGGCGATCTTCTCACCTACCTTTCAGACTCCTGGTCATCCTCCTTTCGGGACTTTGGTGAAAGCTTTGCCATTGCACTTGACATCCCAAAGGCTTTTCATCGAGTCTGGCATAAATCTTTAATTTCCAAACTGCCCTTTTACGGTTTCTATCCTTCTATCTGCGCCTTCATCTACAGCTTCCTTTCTGGTCATTCTGTAGCTGCTGTTGTAGACGGCCATCATTCTTTTCCTTGATCTATGAACTGTGGTGTTCCTCAGGGCTCTGTCCTCCTTTTATTTATCAATGACCTTCTAAGCTGTACATCTAACCATGTCCACTCGTACGCTGATGATTCCACCCTTCACCTTTCCATTCGGTTCTCGGAACGTCCACCTCAACAGTTGCTTCAACAAAGAAGGGATGAAGCTACGGTACACCTAATGTCTGACTTGGCTTGCATCTCTGACGGGGGTAAGAATAATCTTGTTTTTAATGTATCAAAGACTCAGTTTTTACACCTATCAACCCCACACAGTCTTCCACAGGGGTACCCACTAATGTTTAATAATATTCAGCTCAATCCTGCATCATCCTTGAACATGCTTGGGGTTGCATTCACTCAGGATTTATCTTGGAAAGATCATATTACATCTCTTGTAAAATCTGCTTCCAAGAGATTATGTGTGCTAAGCTGACTCCGTACCTTCTTTACCCCTGCACAGTTGTTGTCTCTATATGTGAGTTTTATTTTCTCCTGTTTAGAGTACAACTCTCATGTGTGGGGAGGCTCCCCACATACAGCTTTTCTCAATAGGGTGGAGTCAGAGGCTTTTCGTCTCATCAACTCTCCTCCTCTTACTGGCTTCATTCACCCTCTTTTTCTTTGCCATACTGTTGCGTCTCTCTCTCTTTTCTGTCGCTACTTCAGTGGTCACTGCTCCTCTGAACTGTCTGCTTGCATCTCTCTACCTCTACAATGGGTGTGTAGCACCTGTCGAGCAACAAACTCTCATCACTTTTGTGTTGAACTCTCTAATCCAAGAGTTAACTGTTACTCCCAGTCCTTCATTTATGGAACAGGTCAGGTCTGAAACTGTCTCCCTTTGTCTGTATTTTCTACTTTCTATGACCTCCAGTCCTTCAGATGCAGTGTATCCAGGCATCTCGAAATGAGCGGATCTTGAATTTGGCTTTCGTGCTCCCATTTGTATTGTTTTCGTTTTTTTCTTGGAAGGGACAGTTTGTGCGCTGCTTGCCTTTGGTTCCTTGTTTCTTTATTTAAAAAAAAGAAAAGAAAAATAATACATCTCCTAGATAGCAGAACTGCTGCACTTCCTGTAATGTGCCCCCATTCACCTCTAGCGCATCCACTGCTTTGTCTCCCTCCACCTGTCTTCTTGTGCAGGCTGGGCAGCGGAAATTTTGCACTCCTTTCAAGTTCAGCCGACCTGAACACCTCCTGTAGCACCGCTTATTACACTTTGTGCACAACACTGAGTTCACTCCTACTCCTCTGCCACAGCATCCAGATGGCCATTTTCCTGACTGAATTGTTTCTACTTGTTCCTTTCTTGTCACCATTACGTTTGTCTTATCCATATTTATTTTCATTCCCCTCTTCTTTATTCCATTTTTCCATCTATTAAACATTTCCACCACTTCTTCCTTAATCTCCGCTGTCAGCACTAGATCATCAGCATACAGCAATTCCCATGGGCTTTCCCCGCTACATTCCTGTGTTGCCTCCTCCATTACCATGTTAAACAGCATTGGACTGAGTGCTGACCCTTGATGTACCCCAACTCCTATTCCAAAATTTCCTGATGTTCCTGCTATTGTCTTGACTTTTGATCTTGTATCAGTATAGAGAGACATGACAGCTGCAGTGAGTCTCTCAGGCATATTCTGTCTTCTCAAGGCCCACTCTGTAACTCTCCTTGGTACTCTGTCAAAAGCTTTTTCCAGGTCCACAAACACGTGATACAAGCATTTCCTCCTCTGTTGATACTATTTCTGCAACTGTCTTATGATGAATATTGCATCTATTGTGGATTACCTGCCAAAATCCAAATGTTGTTTTTCTATCTTCACTATCTGCTTCGGCCTTCCTTCCAGCACCTTTTCGAATATCTTCATTCCATGCTTCAACAATCTGACCCCTTGGTACTTTCCACACAGAAGGGTATCTCCTTTGGCTTTATAAATTGGCATAGTCCAGCTGTGTCTCCAGTCCTCAGGTGGCTATCCTCCTACTATGATGTTAATGAAAATCCTTGTCAATTCTTTTTCACCAGTACTTCTAGCCTTTTTTATCAGATCAGCTGTTATACCTGTTGGGCCTGGAGCTTTTCCAGTCTTCATTTCCTTTAAGACTATCTCCACTTCAACTTCATTTATCACTGCAACTGGCCCTTCAACTTTTCCCATCTCTTCTATCTCATAATTATTTTCTTCATTTAACAGCTCCTCAAAGTACCTCTTCCACCTTTCCAGTATTTCTGCTTCGTAAGTTTTTATTTTCCCATTTTCATCTTTTACAAATTTTGCTTCCACCATGTCTTTCCTTCCTCATCTGTCTTGCGATTTTAAACATTTTTGTCCGTCCTTCTGCACTCTCCAGATCTCTCTTCCAACTTCCCCAGGCCACTCTTTTTGCTCTGGCCACTTCTCTATTTGCCTATCTTTTCATTTTGTTCTCTTCTGTATTCTTCCCTTCTAGTTCTGTGCCATACTTTAAAGGCTCTTTTCTTCTCTTTTATCGCCTGCTTCACCTCATTGCACCACCACCATGTCTCTTTTTCTCCTGTGCCCTGTTGTCTATCCACAGACTTCCCTCGTAGCCTCTATTATATTATCTGTGAAGTGTTTCCAATCACCTCTCTGTCTCCTATTTCTTCTCTTAGAATTCTCGTCATATTGTAGTCTTATCTCCTCATCCTTCAATTTCCACTCCTTTACCCTTTTAATACCCTTCCCCTTCTTAATTCACCATTCACACGCACCGCAGCTAAGTGAATTTTTCTGTCTGAATGTTAGATTGAAACAGAAATGTGTCATGTCTCCAAGGTTGTTCAATCTGTATAATGTGGATGGGGTTATAAAAGAGACACGAGGTAGGGCAGTGGTTGTTGGCATGGCCCTAATGAGAGAGGGCAGCATTTGGAAACTTACTGTTCTGTTGTTTGCATATGATACTTATGGGAACTGCAGGACTTAGCGAATGAGTTTGGGAGAGTGTGTAAGAAATGGAATCTAATGGAGAATGTAGAGAAGAGTAAGTTGTGGTCTTTGAGAGAAGTGAAATCGCTGAATGTACAGTGAGGCTGGATGAGGAGGAAATGGAAATTGTGAGTGCATTTAAGTACTTGGGTAGTATTTTTTTTTTTTTTTTTTAATGCAAGGAAGAAGGAACCAAAGACTATAGCCTGCAAAACAGTTCCTTAAAAAAAAAAAAAAGAGAGAGACAAATTCAAGATTTTTATTTTGAGATGCCTGGACACACTGTGTTTCAAGGACTGGAGATCATAGGAAGAAGGAAATACAGACAGAGGGAGACAGTTCCAGAGTTGACCTGTTCCATAAATGAAGGACTAGGAGTAACGGTTAACTCTTGTATTAGAGAGTTCGACAGAAAAGGGATGAGTTTGTTGCTAGACAGGTGCTACACAACTGTTGTAGAGGTGGAGGGATGCAAGCAGACAGTTCAGAGAAGTAGTGACCATTGAAGTATCGGTAGAAAAGAGATAAAGAGGCAGCAGTGCGGCGAAGAGACAGAGGTTGAAGGGAGCCAGTAAGAGGAGGAGAGTTGATGAGATGAAAAGCCTTTGACTCCATCCTGTTGAGAAGAGCTGTATGTGGAGAGCCTCCCCACACATGAAAGTTGCAACAGGGGCGAATAAAACCCATGTATAAAGTCAACATCTGTGCAGGGGTAAAGAGGGTACGGAGTCAGCTTAGCGCACCCAATCTCTTGGAAGCAGATTTTACAAGAGATGTAATATGATCTTTCCAAGATAAGTCCTGAGCGAATGAAACCGCAATCATGTTCAAGGATGATGCAGGATTGAGCTGGATATTATTAAACATTAGTGGGTACTCCTGTGGAAGATTTTGACAGGTTGATAGGTGTAAAAACTGAGTGTTTGATGCATTAAAAAATACAAGATTATTTTTACCCCAGTCAGAGATGCGAGCCAAGTCAGACATTAGGTGTGCCATAGCCTCATCCATTGTTTCCTGAAGTAACTGCTGAGATGGACGTTGCAGAAACCGAATGGAAAGGTGAAGGGTGGAATCATCAGTGTACAAGTGGATAGGGTTAGATGTACAACTTAGAAGATCATTGATGAATAAGAGAGAGTTGATAGGACAGAGTCCTTAGGAACATCACTGTTGACAAATCTAGAAGAACGATGGCCGCCTATGACAGCAGCTATAGAACGACCAGAAAGGAAGCTGTAGATGAAGGCACAGATAGAAGGTTAGAAACCGTAAGAGGGCAGTTTGGAAACTAAAGATTTATGCTAGACTCGATCAAAAGCCTTTGAGATGTCAAGTGCAATGGCAAAGCTTTCGCCAAAGTCCCGAAAGAGGGATGACCTGGAGTCTGAAAGATAGGTGAGAAGATCGCCAGTGGAGCGTCCCTGACAGAACCCATACTGACGATCAGAAAGAAAGTTGTGATAGGAAAGGTGCTTTAAAATTTTTCTGTTAAGAATTGACTCAAAAACTTTTGAGACACAGGATGTTAAAGAAATTAGACAGTAGTTAGAGGGTTGGGAATGGTCACCCTTCTTTGGGACTGACTGAATGAGAGTAAACTTCCAGCAGGAAGGAAAGGTACAAGTTGACAGACAAAGCCGAAAGAGTTTACTTAGGCAGGGTGTAAGCACAGAAGCACAGTTTTTGAGGACAACAGGAGGGACTCCATCAGGCCCATATGCCTTGTTAGTATTGAGGCCAGTGATGGCAGAAAATACATTAGCTGAAGATATTTCAGTGTCAGCCATTAGGAAGTCAGGGGGGGGGGGAAGTGATGGAGAAACAGCGCCTAAATCGTCTAAGGTGGAATTGGAGGAGAAAGTCTGAGCGAAGAGATCTGCTTTATCAGTAGGAGAAATAGCTACAGAGCCATCAGAGTAGAAAAGAGGAGGGAATGATGATGAGGTAAAGTTGTTAGAAAGGTTTTTGGCAAGTTGCCAGAAGGAGTGGGAAGAATTTGAGTTGGATAGTTGAGAGCATTTAGCACAGATGAAATTATTTTTAGCTGAGTGAAGAACAGACTTAGCACGATTCCGGGCAGAAACATAAAAGAGATATGATTCAGGGGTGGGTTGGCTCCGGTACCTTTTATAGGCCCTCTCCTTGTTGCGGACTGCATTAGAACAAGCGTGATTATACCAAGGCTTTCTTGCATTAGTCAGAGGATATCAGAAAGGAATGTATGCTTCCATGCCCGAGAGAATAACCTCCACAGTGCGCAAGGCACACTCGGATGGCTTCCGGCCATGGAAGCAATAATCATTCCAGGGAAAATCAAAGTACTGCCTGAGGGCCTCCCAATCTGCAGCTCCAAAGTGCCACAGACGACATTTCTTTGGAGGGTCCACAGGCCGCACCAGAGCGATAGGACAGGTTGAGGTAATAAGGTTGTGATCAGAGGAGCCCAACGGAGAGAAAAGAGTAATCAGTGTAAGTAGAAGGATTAGTTGTAAGGAAGAGGTCAAGTATGTTGGAGCTCTCTCCAAGGCGGTTAAGGATACGGGTAGGGTGCTGTACAAGCTGCTCTAGGTCATTAAGGATAGAAAAGATGTAGGCTTGTTTACCAGGTGGATCAGTGATAGGAGAGGAGAGCCAAAGGTGGTGGTGAACATTGAAATCTCCTAGAATGGCGATTTCCAAGAAAGGAGAAATGGATAGAATGTGTTCCATCGTAGTTGTAAGATAGTCGAAGAATTTTTGATAGTCAGTAGAATTAGGAGATAAGTAAACAGCGCAGATATATTTAGTCAGAGAATGACAGGAGAGTATGATGAGTAAAGATGGAAGTTTAGGGGGTGAAGTACATGAAGGGGTACAACAGCGAAGAAAGGTTGCTGGTGCTTTTGAAGCATTGATAAGGAACAGGGAAGTGAGCATGGAAGTAAAAAGTCATTGCATGACAGTACTGTATTGTCATACCAACTTCAACTTATGGAAGTGAGCTTGAACCTTTTTGGATGGACACTAGTCAAGAGCAAGAGCAGTGGAGATGAGTTATTTGACGGGAGCGTGACTGTTACATGGGGAGACTGATTGTCACATGAGGATGTGAAGGAGCATTGTGGTGTGTGTATGACAGCATGTGTTAGAACTACATTGAGGTGGTTTTCTATCCCTCTGTCTGTGCCTTTATCCCTGGTGTCCTTTCTGGTCATTCTGTAGCAGCTGTTGTAGATGGCCACCATTTGCCTCCTAGAGCTATCAGTAGTGGAGTTCCCCAGGGCTCTGTCCTATCACCAGCTCTTCCTTTTATTCATAAGTGACCCTCTAAGCTGTACATCTAACCCTGTCTACTCATAAGCTGATGACTCCTCCCTTCACCTTTCCATTTGCCTCTTGCAGCATCCACCTTAGCAGTTGCTTCAACAAGCAAAGAATGAAGCTGTGGCACACCTAAGGTCTGACTGATTCACATCTTTGATTGGAGTTAAAATAATCTTGTTTTTAATGCATCAGAAACTCAGTTCTTACATCTAACAACTCATCAAAATCCTCAGCAGAAGTATCCTGTGATTCTTAACAGTATCCAACTCAACCCTGTATCATCTTTAAACATACTTGGGGTTTCATTGTCTTGGGATTTATCTTAGAAAGATCATAATTATTATATCTTATATAGATCTGCTTCCAAGAGATTAGGTGTGCTAAGCCAACTTCCTGCCTTCATTACCCCTGCACAGTTGTTGACTTTATATACTGGTTTTATTTTTTCGTGTAGAGTGCAACTGTAATGAGTGGGGAGGCTCCCCACAGTAGCTCTTCTCAGCAAGGTGAAGTCAAAGGCTTTTTGTACTGGCTCCCTTCAATCTCTGTCTCTGCCACGTTGTTGCATCTTTATCTCCTTTCCATCACTATTTCAATGGCCACTGCTCCTCTGAACTGTCAGGTTGCATGCCTCCATCACTACTGTGTGTGCATAGGACTCGTGTAGCAACAAACTTCCATCCCTTTTCTGTCCAGATGTCTAGTGCAATAGTTAACCATTACTCCCAGATATTCATGTATGCAACAGGTGAACTCTAGAACTTTCTCTCTCTGTATTTCCTACTGCCAGTGATCTTTAGTCTTTTGGACTCTGTGTGTCCAGGCATCTCGAAATTAACTTATCTTGAATTTGACTCTCCATTATTTTGTTTTTGTTTTTTCTTGAAGGGAACAATTTGTGTGCCCCTGGCCTTTGGTTTCTTCTTTGCATTCGTTTCGTTTTTGAAGGCTCCAACATGCTTGCATGGTGGCTCTCCACGCTGCTCGATCCCTGGCAGCCTCCCTGTTCAGTCCCTTAACCCTTAAGTCACACTTAATGACTTCGTCCCATGTCTTTCTCGGTCTACCCCTCCCAACCCCTCCCCCAATATTAACACCTCTCACTTTCTCTACCCAATTATCATCCCCCATCCTCTCCACATGTCCAAACCACCTCAGCCTACCTCTCCTCATCACACCAATACACTCCAGTCCCATCCTACCTCTCAACTCTTCCATTGTAAACCCAGCCCCCCCAGGCCTTGCACACGGGACGCACTGCACATCCACCTAATCATTGTCATTTCTGTATGTTTAAACCTTCGAATATCCTCTTCCTTTACTGCCCAGGTCTCACTACCAAACAGCATCACACTCCTAACACATGCTGCATACAAAGACCCCTTAGCATGTAAGGAGAGTCCTCTCAATGTCAGGAGAGGCAACAGCTCCCTGAACTTCTTCCAACCACTTCTCACCCTAGCAACCGAGCTAACTCCAGCCCCACCTCCGGCACATAACATGTCTCCCAAATAACGAAATTCCTCTACACACTCAAGAGACTCACCTGCAAGTTCAACCTTCTCACGCCTAACAGTCTCCTCAAAAAAAAAAAAAATAAATGGTGAAGATAGAGAGCGAGAGACTAACGAGGAGAGTTTAGGCTTAGTGAGGTGGATGGGGGGACAGGGAGGGGGGAGACCAACGATGAGATGGAGGGATGGAGTGGAGAGGTATATGAGAGAGTGGTGTTTGAGCTTGGGGGGGGGGTGAAATGGCGAGGGGCAAGGTGACATGGAGGTGATTTGCTTGTAGCCACCCCTTACAGGATTAAGGTGTCTGGCTGTAGATAGATAGATAGAATAGTGTTGAAAAGACAGCCTCTCTTTACAATCCCCAGGCATGCTGAAGACAGATGGATGCCCTTAGAACACCATTTTGTCATGAAGTTACCCTTATTATTCAGAAGAGTTGGTCCCTTGTCTCCATGAAGGTTAGCAAGATAGCTGAGACAGTAGGGTGTACACAACCAATTGGAGGCACATTATGCACCTGTTATTGTCAGTAATTAAAAAAAACTGGCTTCATTAGAATTGTCATCATCAGCATGTATACCTGTATATCAGAATAATTGTATATGTAGCTTTTTAGTGTTTGAGACTGCAGCCAACCATGAAACTTAAATATAGTAGTTAATATATGAGATGGTGGCTGAGTGGTTAGCATCGCTGACTGTGAAGCTGCCAGCTTGTCAGCACCAGGGTTCAAATCCTGGTGTGGGCAGCTGTTATCGCTCGATGTAGATGTCCATCCACTCTTAATGCTTTGATGGGTAAAATGAGCACCTAGGGTAAAACTTAGGGAAAGTAACTGGTGACTTGGATTATGCAGTGGCCTTGTAACCCAGGATATTAGGTGAGTAATCCACCACAGGCTTAAAGGGTTATGGAAGTGAGCACATTGACTATGCACCTCGTAGTATCTGTCCACACCTCCCCCAATGAGTCAGTGGACTTTACATCTGAGTGTAAACATATTAGTAGTAAACAGTGGCAGTGGAGTTTGGTATTAAAAACACTAGTAGTAAATAGAGGGAATGAAGCTTACATTTGATAGTACACATATGGGGCAATGGAACCTATATCAGATAATAGACAAATACACAAACTCTCAGGTGACTGCAGGAAGAGGCCCGTGATGAGCCTGTAACTTCAGTTCTAGATCATCTCCATTGTCTCATGGTTGTGTGGTCATGGTTATCTTTGCATTCATGCTTTATTTGAAGCAGTAGACCCTACATCCTGTAATAATCATAAGAAGCAGTGGAGCCAACATCTGTTAGCTAGCAAACATATGAGGCAGTGGAGCCTACATCTGATTGTACACATATGAGGCAGTGAAGCCTGCATCTGATAGTCACCATACAAGGCAGTTGAATATACCTGGCACTTTATGATATAATGTAGTGCTGTTGAGAATGTACAGTACCATTTGAAAACTGCACATATGAGACAAGGCTGCTGATCTCATATGTATCCACATCTGCCTACACTGCATGATGGGACTTGGTAAAGACTTAAAACTCCCGTACAATTTTCATATTTAGCTTTCTGAAGAGAAATCCCTCTTAGTGAGTGGGTTAAACTATATCTCCTTTCACCCTGTACAGTATGATAATAACTTTTGTATTTTACCCTTTCTTCTGCCACCCTAGTTGATTTGTTATCACGTCATGGAACTGGGCCACTCCCTTATCTTGAATATCTCGATTGCATGAAGTTTGGTAAGCTTTAGTTATAAGGCTGGAATGAGTCTCCTTGGTTATTAGTCAAACTGATTCTCCAGTTTGAATACATTTGGCTGTCAGTTGAATTGAAAACGGTTAGGAATCTTTGTCAGCTTAGAACAGACATATTAAAGATTATCAGACGTGTTTACTTTTTGACTATACTGTACAAACCTACCCTCGTAAAATCAAAACTAACACTCCCTGCTGAGGATCAGGTCTTACCACTGTCACCAGTTGATTTACTGCCTACAGTGAACCCTTCATAAGTCGAAGTATATGGGGCTCTAGGGTAGTTCGGATTACTGGATTTTCCAACTAATCGGAAATAATTGCAAAAAAAAGATATATTACCCCCCACAATAGTCACAAATTACAGTATATGTGATTACTTGTTTATTAATACTAAACTAAAGAAACATTTATAAAGCAATAAAAATAAACAAAACAATTCCGTGCATGCCGTAGGCCGGGCTATGATAGGAGGTTGCATAGCCTAGGCTGAGTTAGGTTAGGCTAGACAGATAGAGTTGGGGAAGTACCGTACTGTACCATACGTGAATCTTTGAATGCAGACCAACGGTGTAGGCTGTTAGCATGTATAAAGCAGTAGAAATAAACAACAGAAAACAATTCATTGCATTTCATTTCTTAAATTGGCGGATGTCTGTACGAAGAGCTTTCGTAGGTTAGGCAGCTTGTGTTAGAGGTGGAGGGGCGCAATAATTACATTATGTTCTGCACTCATTTACTTCAATTTACAATCAGTTAAAATGTAACACATGGAATATAGTAAACTAAAATGTTCCACTTAGAATATAATAAACTACCTGTAAATGCAAATGTGAAGCAGTCCAATCGGCAACAGAGGGGGCAACTTCACCCGATGACGGTCAAAGACAGACTGGCTGTGTGTTTGCCTTCAACTGGCTACTAGCCCTGAGCATCGGGGCAGCATTGCCAGGTGTATTTTCCCAGAAAATTTCCACAAAAGCTAAAATATCCACTAAAGATCCCACATGAGGATAAAATTCCCACAAAAAATTCCAACAGATTTAATGACTGAAATGTTCTCCCACAGTAGTTCCCACAAGAGGCCAATTCTCCCACAGATATGTGGGAAATTCCCACGGCAAGGCACGGTCTGAGTTGGACTTACCATCCGCTTTCGGCAGGGTCTACTTGATGAGGTTTTACTTCACAGCCAGACACTCCCAGAGGGGTTGGGCATGATCAGATTGGCTTCCTGTCACCTGGTCCTCTGCCATTAGACTGTCCTCCCTCTGGTTCACATCACCCTCACTCATGTCCCTTTTCAGGGTGGTTTATTGTTCATGGAAACTTGAAAACCGAGTACTGTTTGTTTATAGAAAGGGCTGAGTCATACTTCATTTATTCATGCTGGTTCACAACAGGTTTTGTAGCAAGGTTATTTTTCACCTGCAGTTTAATTGCCTCTTACTTTTGCACTGTATTAATGCTACTCACCAGAATACACAAATTTCTCCACTGCAGCAAGGGAATGTTTGTTGACGAACATAAAATTCTGCATATCCATGCGTTGGAAGTAGCTATTTCAATGCTGAATACCCCTCTCTCTCTCTCTCTCTCTCTCTCTCTCTCTCTCTCTCTCTCTCTTCACCACCTGAGATTGAATATTCTAAAAATTTTAATTGCCTTCAGAACTTGAATAATTTGTTTCATCAGCCATTGTAATCCAGAATTTTGGCCCTTAGGTTATTTTAATAATCATTTATTGTAATAGACAGTAAATTGTTTTTATAGGTATTTTCAATATTTGAAATTCATGTTTTAGAACTTGGCTGTATTGTAAGCATGTTCCAGGTTAGTGAAGTGCATTTTTCTTTCAGCGGAGAAGGTGCTGTGCTTTCACGGTCCACTTATTTACGAAGCCAAATGTCTTAAGGTGCAGGTCAAGGACAAACAGGTCAAGTACTTCATTCACTATGCTGGGTGGAACAAAAAGTGAGTGTAGTATGGTAATTTATGCTTAACTGAGAGTGAATTTTATACAATACAATAGTCATTATTATACTAGAGTAACAGGTGGTTGTGGTAGGTAAGACACCGACCATCCTAAGTGTATTTTGAAAAAATGTTTAGTTCACACAGTACTATGATATGGATTTTTTTTAACACTGATTATTATATTTGTTTCTGTTAATGTGTGGATCACTTGGGTCAAGGATTGTGTGGGTAAGAGTGAAAGTTGGACTACAAATGTGGGTGATTGTGTGCGTGTATGCGCCAACGCAAGATCGTGTAAGTAGAGTGAGAGAAGAGTTCTGGACAAATGTGGAATCCTGCTTGGAAAAGTTTGAAAGGAATGAGAGAGTGCTTCTGATTGGAGATATGAATGGAAAAGTAGGGAATGAGAAGGTGGATGGAGTGGTTGGTGAGTGGGGTGTGCCTGCAGAGATGGATGAGAATGGCAGTGCTTTAGTGGACATTTGTACTGGGAGGGGGTTGTTGTTAGCTAATACCCTCTTCAGGCACAAAATGATCCATAGGTATACATGGTGAGTGTTAAGAAGGGTGGATAGTGAACTGAATGATTGACTATGTGTGTGTGGATGAAAGGATAAGATGTGTAATGGATGCAAGAGTATGTAGAGGTTGAGGGAGTGGACTTTCTGACCACCACTTGGTGGTGGCCAGAATCAGAATCCAAACAAGATGGAGGAAGAGAAGAAGGGAAGGACAGGAGGAAGTAGTTCTTACAAGGAGGGTAGAAAAGTTACAAGAGGATGGAATAAAGGCTGAATATAAAAAGGAAGTGGAGGAGCGATTGGGTAAATATAGATTGGAGCAGATGGGGGACGTGGAAGGTGTGTGCAAGATATTCACAGAAGAAATCTGTGCAGCATGTGAGATGGTGTGTAGGGTGAAGAGAAGATGAAAGGGGGTTCAGGGAACAGCATGGTGGACTGAAGAGGTGAGAGAGGCTGTGGCACAAAAGAAGAAAGCATATAATGAGTGGATGAGGAACGGGCGTCGAAGAAGCTGAGAGGCGGATGAGAGAGTTATATGTAGAGAGGAGGAGAGAGGTGAAAAGATTAATAAGAGAGAGTAAGAAGTGAGTGGATGAGGAATTTGGAAGGAATTTGAGTGCAAAATGGAGGGAATGTAAGAAAATGTTCTGGAAAGAGGTAAAGAGAGCTAGACAGGGTGCCAATGAAGTTAGTGGGGGTGTGAAAGATAAAAATGGTAGATTAATAGTGGATAAGGGAGAAAAAGTGAACAGATGGAGGGAACATTTTAACGAATTGTCGAACATAGAGAATGAAAGTAATGCAAGTATAAGTGGCTGGGGAATGGCTGGGAGAAGGAGGATTGTGAGAAGAGAGGAAGAAATCAGTAGGATGGAAGTGGTGGAAGCAATGAAGAAAGTTAAAATGGGGAAAGCCCCAGGAATTGATGGAGTGTGTGGTGAAATGCTGAAGCATGAGGGAGAGATAGTAACAGAAAGTAATAGAATGGATGTGGAAGGTGTGCAGGTTGGCCTGGGAGGAAGGTAGACTCCCGGAGGATTGGAAGTCAGGTATAATATATTCCTCTGTACAAAGGAAAGAGGAAAAAGAAGTGTATGGTAATCATAGGGGCATTTGCTTTCTTAGTGTAATAGAAATATATGGTAGGATACTTATTGACAGAGTTAGGGAAATAACAGAGGAATTAGTTGGAGAAGAAAAGGGAGGTTTTAGGAAGGGAAGAGGTTGTGTAGACCAGATATTCATTCTTCGATCTTTAGTGGAAAAGTTTCTAGAGAAGGGCAAGAAGTTGTATGCAGCCTCCATGGATTTGGCGAAAGCATATGACAGGGTGGATAGACTAGGATTGTGGAAAGTATTAAGAATATATGGAGTGGATGGGAAGTTGTTGAAGGCAGTGAAGAGTATGTATGAGGGTGCTAAGGCTGCAGTGCGTGTGGATGGCAAACTGAGGGAATCTTTCTGTGGGAACTAGGCAAACCACACTCACCGGCCGCCTTCACGACATGAACTGCTTAGGCTCCCGGTTGCATACCACAGGAACCTTCCAATGACGTCATCACTCTTGACTTAGCAGGTGTGTGCGTGCGCACACACACTAACACTCTCGTCCTCTTTTCTTAATTTGACAGAAGATCTATTTGCGTCTGATACACACTATGTATCCAATACATAGACTTTTGTGTGAGTGCCATCAACACCCGATACACACTATATATCCAATACATACACTTTTGTTTAATTACTATCAAGACCCAGTCTGTGGGCACATACAAATATGTGATGTCTCTTAAAGTATTATAAACTTTCTCGTTTCGGCTGACTGCTGCACTCAGCCGCTCGGTCGAGGCACCTTTCTTGGTGAGACAATCAGCCGGTTGTTGTGATGTATCCACCCAGGATACCTCATCAATCTCCCCCCGCTCGAACATGTCCCGCAACACAGCAATATCAATGCGCAATCTCCTGTCTTCTATGCTCCTACAGGAGTAAAGGGCGTCCACCAGACTCTTGTTGTCGACGAAACACTTTATTTTGATCTTTCCACATCCAGAAACCTCACACAATTTGTTGGAGAGATATACAGCAGTTTCAGCACATTCAAGCAGCGCCAACGCCTCAGCAGATAAGGTAGATTTAACGACCCTCCTGATCTTCCTTGTCTGCCAGAATATAGGACATCTTGCCTCACTCGCATCTCGTAGGAAGATCACAAAATTTCCCTGAGATCCATTGCCTACAAGGTTGGCAAATGAGGCATCCGAAAAGCACTGTATATGACAGTCCTCGATCGGCCCCATTCTTGGAATGTATAGCTTCATGTTGTCAGTCTTCACCCTTGAGATCACCTTATTGAGTCTAAGCAAATCCGCTACGGTAGCTCGGTTGCTATTCACACTCAACTCACACACATCAAAGGCAATATCTGGCCGAGTGTATGTGGCAGTCCAATTGAGTTGCCCAATTAATGCTCGGTACTCCATTTTCTCAGACTCGGACAGCTCCCCTGATTTTACTGCTGCACGATGTTTACTCAGCGTGACTGGTTTCAAGGATGAAGCATACTGGAATTGGTCGAGCATTATGCTGCCATCGATGTTGGAGATGACATTGAGACCAGCGTATTTGAAGGCTTTTGATTCTGAACTGCCGATGAGGAATATTTGACTCAGCCGATTTATCACTTGCTGTTCGAACTCATGTGTACCAGCCCAAAGGAAGTCGTCGACGTAGATGCATACAATGCCTTCGACTTTGCCACCATTGCTCCAAGAGAACAGCGCTGAATCCAGTGATGATACTTTAGCTCCGAGACTCAACAACTGATCTTTTACGCGCAGATACCAATGCCTAGCAGCATCACAAAGGCCGTAAACAGTTTTCTTTAGTCTCCATAACTTACCATTTGCATATTCAGGTGGAGGACGTAAATGAACAACTCTCTCAATGTCATTACCTTGCAGGTAGGCAGCTTTCACGTCCATAGTGTGGCAGTCCCACTGGTTGGTGGAGGCCAAAGAAAGTGCCAAACGCACTGCTTCCTTTGAACAAGTAGGCGAGTCTTTTCAGAGATCCACCGTGTCTTCCTCAGATCCTCTGGCGACTAAGCGGGCCTTAACAATAGGCTTTCCATTTTTCAGTTTTTCTGTCACAACCCATTGAACCGTTATGGCACTTTGCCCAACATCATCTACTTCCTCATACACATCATTATTCTGCCAATTTGTAATTTCATTTTCCTTAGTGCATAATACGGCCTCAGAGTTGAAAAGAACAAGCATTTCTGTGTCATCATCAACCACTTCCCATTCGCTAAGATCCTTCTCCAAATCTATCCAATCAATGCTGCCATCAGAGTCCCTCTTCAGATTATAGCAGTGTTTGTACTTTCCAGTGGCTTTACCTGCCCGACTTATAATCCTTCCAGACACAACTCTCCACTTTCTGAATGTATTCCCTTTATACATTGACCAACAGAAACTTTGGGAAGCTGATTAATCAGAACAGAAACTGTGGGAGGCTCATCGATTGGGACCACACCATCTTCCGACTCGTCATCTGGTGGATAGTCATTCAACACTTGTGTAGGATCGTCATTAGGCTTCTCCTGGACAACATTGTTCTTCTCATCACTGCTGACATCACTTTCAACTGTAGTATCTTGCTCTGGCGCTCGCGCTAGATGACATATGTGCACTCGCACGTATACACTGCTGTGTCACACCAGAATTTGTTTCCCATCTCTGCCTATTACAATTCCGGGACCATGCCACTCATCACTGTCATTTCTTTTGTAGAAGACTTCATCTCCATTCCGGATGTCGTTTAGGTCACTCAAACGTACGTTGTGCTGCAGAGCCCTAGCCAAGCGTTCATCTGATTCGGTCTTTATAAACTCTTGTCTAGCTAAATGAAGAGCGTTCAAGTTGTCTTTCACAATTTTCGATTGTGATGAAGGTTCCAAGGCTGGAGGATCATTTGCGTACACATTAGGCAGACCAGGGTTTTGACCAAAAACCAGTTAGTTAGGAGAAAAGCCTGAGTAGTTGGTGAGAGCATTTCTTGCCGATACTGCCCATGCCAAGGCCACATCCAATTCACACTGGCTATCAGCCATTATCTTCCTAACAATGTCACCAGTGACTTCATTTTGACACTCACAGACTCCGTTGCTCCAAGGACTCTCTGCAGACGTTGTCATGATCTTGATATTGAAGGCCTCTCCCAATGCTCGCATTTCCGCATTATTGAATTCACAGCCATTGTCTGTAAGAATTTTTCTAGGTGTGCCAAACACAACAATCCAGCTCCGAAATATTCCTTTGATAATGGTGGGCGCACACCTATCTGCGATTACTATAGCATTGCAATACCTGGTCGCCAAATCAACAAGGACTAAGAAATAATGCCTTCCCCAAGCTTTTAAATCCATGGCTATGGCTTCGTTAAACTTAGACGCCATGGGCAAACTGACTACGGGTCGGGGCTTGGCTTTCTTAAATCTGCAACAGACTGTACAAGCATCAGATACAGCCGTGACAGCCTGTTCCAGTTTTGAACTTTTAATTCCCGCATCTGTGATCAGTGTAATTAGTTTTGCCGATTTTGGGTGTCCAAATTGCCTGTGAAGCTTCAAAGCGGTTTTTTCTACATCACCCCCACGAGTTGCCAACATGATTGTTTCACAAAATTCACGATCTAGTCATAAGGAAATTGGAAGTAAGTAATGGCCTGAAGATGAGGACTTTAAATCAATGATAGTTCCCCAAATTTTGACCTGGTCAGTTCCAAGGTTAATCAACATTTTTGCTTTTTTCATGGAACGTCTACTCAACAGCAAGGGAATATTGCAGTCCACAACATCAGTCACGATGGTAGCATGCATGTTTCCAATGTAGCAGGGCAGAGTAACACGTTTGAGGGAAGAAACTGTGACACCATCAGCAAAAGAAAACGTTGAGGATGACACTTCTTCTCTTACAGCATCACGTTCATAATCAGTGAGCTCACTTAGATAGCAATTGATGCATTCAACTCCACGTACAGTTGTAGAACACCCTGTGTCTAGAAGAGCACATCCCTTAGATTCTTCTACTAGAGTCTGTGGCTTACCTCTACTAGCGGCATCATCCGCATAGCCCATAAATAACGACAGATGCACTATTTCAGAATTCTCTTCTCGACTGCCGTCGTTTTCGTATGCATCCGGACAGTCACGTGCCCAATGAAATCTAGAATCACATACGAAACACCTCGATACCTCTCCGTCAGGCCCAAGTGGGTTCTGCCTCCTGCCGGTGGATGAGCGTTGGGGAATTCTAGCAGATACGGTTGAACATTGGCCACTACCCCGACATCGATCACGTATTGCACCACCTCGCAACATTCTCCGTCCTCGTCGAGTACCTCTAGCATATAGCGTTTCATCGCCCTCAACTTCGTCACTCCAAAATACTGGTTCGTCTTTCACCTCCCGGGCGGACACCGATGCCTCGTTCTGCCTGTCAATTTCACCAGCAAAAATACGATTCAGGGCAGATTTCATATTTTCGTATGTCACCTCAGTTATCACAGACATCACTAGTTGTCGTTCACTGTCTGAAAGTTTGCATGCAGCTAAGAGCATAAAAACCATCACAGAATTTGGTAGTTCCATGTCCTGCTTGGTAAATTTGAAGTAAACATGCTCAAATTCTGTTACGAACTCCCGAATGTTCATATCACTGGCTCTTCTGAAGTTGTATAGCTTATAAAACGCTGCAAACTGTTGACGTCCTTTGTCCACGAGAAATAAACCGTCTAATTTTTTCAGCAGGGTCTGAACACCATCCTTCAGCTTCAGAACATCTGTTTCAATCTGCGAAGACGCCACCCTCGCTCTTCCAGACAATGACTGGTGAATAGCTAAGGCTTGTTTTTCTGTTGCTAGGTCCGTTAGTTCGCACCAAATGCCAATGTCTTTTCCAGCTCTCATATGTAGAATCATTTTCAAGTTTTGGAGGCCACTTGGTCGAACACGACGCCATTCTTGCAACTATGCTCTGCTACCAGTGTAGGAACTAGGCAAACCACACTCACCGGCCGCCTTCACGACGTGAACTGCCAAGGCTCCCGGTTGCATACCACAGGAACCTTCCGATGACGTCATCACTCGTGACTTAGCAGGTGTGTGTGTGCGCATGCACACTAACACTTTCCATTTGAAGGTTGGATTGAAACAAGGATGTGTCATGTCACCATGGTTGTTCAGTCTGTACATGGATGGGGTTATAAAAGAGATACAAGGTCGGGCAGTGGATGTTGGAGCGGCCCTAGTGAGAGAGGGCAGTGTTTGGAAACTCCCTGTACTGTTGTTTGCAGATGATACTGTGTTGTTGAGTGAAGATGAAGGGGAGCTGCAAGGCTTGGTAGATGAGTTTGGGAGAGTGTGCAAGAAACAGAATCTAAAGGTGAATGTAGGGAAGAGTAAAGTGCTGGTCTTCGAGAGAAGTGAAGCCAATGAATGTACAGTGAGATTGGATAGGGAGGATATGGAGAATGTGAGTGCATTTAAGTACTTGGGCAGTGTGATGAGTAAGGATGGAAGTCTGGAGGGTGAAGTGCTTTAAAGGGTGCAGCAGGGAAGGAAGGTTGCTGGTTCGTTGAAAGCAGTGATAAGAAACGGGGAAGTGAGCATGGAAGTGAAAAAGTTGTTACATGACAGTATTGTGATACCAACTCTAACATATGGAAGTAAAGCTTGGACCCTGTTGGAAGGACAGAAGTCAAGAGTGAGAGCACTGGAAATGAGTTATTTGAGAGGAGCATGTGGAGTCACATGGAGAGACAGGGTAACAAATGAGGAAGTGAAGGAGCATTGTGGCGTGGATGTGGACGTGATAGGAAGCGTTAGGAGAAACACGTTAAGGTGGTTTGGGGATGTGGAGAGGATGGAGAGTGAACGACTGACGAGGAGGGTGTATGTGAGTGAGGTGGAGGGGGGGGAGAGGGAGGGGGAGGCTGAGGATGAGATGGAGGGATGGAGTGGAGAGGTACATGAGAGAGGGGGTATGAGTTGGGAGCGGGGTAGTGAAATGGTGGGGGACAGAGCGACCTGGAGGCGATTTGTTTGTGGCCACCCTGTGCGGGATTGAGGCATCTGGCAATAGATAGATAGATAGAATGTGTGGTAAGCCTTAGTACTGTGCCTGGGCCATGGTGTGCCTCTGTCAGTTCTCCTGATCTAGGAATTTACCATGATTCCACCCAGGGGTGGTCAGAGAGGGTACAATAGTAGCTATGCCCTTTCATGTGATCTCATATATTTACATCCTGTCAGGGTTCCATCGATGACGTACAGACTCTTTCACACACAGAACACAACACTCACCCTACATTCATCGGGCAGGCCATCCACACCTACACTCATGCATGAAACATTGGCCAGGAGCATGTCACTTCCTCGGGGACAAAAACTGGTGTTCATTGATCCTCTGGATTGGTTGCCTTACTTAAGAGATACAGCTTGACAGTAGAGTTGCCAACCAGTGTCAGGAGTGTGTAAGCCAGCTTCTGCAATTCATAGATACATAAAGTATTGTATGTATGCAGTACATACATACTGCTGGATCATATGACATTATCTTGAAGAAAATGACAGTTACTGTACCTCATCCACCAAATTTTAATTTCCTCTCTTGAATTGCTGTTTTATTTTTTTATTTTTTCATTAATTATTTTTTTTATTTTCTACATGCTTAGATTTTCAAACATGATTTAAAAGTTGATGTAAACTCCGAAATGTCATGCAAGATTTACACAGAGTCAGAAGCTTGTTGAACAAAGCTAATGCACGGACACTAGAAAAAATAGGTTCTTAACTCCCTTTGCCAATGACTCATTCTCTATTGAGTAAAAAAGAAAGTCTGGTTATAGCTGGAATGAAATACAGTAATCTCCCTATTATTCGGACGCCCAATACTCGGATCCCCCCACTACTCGGATTTCGTGGGCTGCCCACCTCCCAAAATTCCCAAAAATTCGAAAAAAATCCGATTTTTTGGGACCGCGTCAGGTTGAATTTCCCGCGCGTGCCGATCGGCTGTGTTTATGCGCGTGGCGCCTGTCTGTCCATCCCATTTCCCGCTCTGTTGCTGCCTCGTGAACAGCTCCGACAGTGGCGGCCGAAGTGATTGCTTTTGTGGTGATACCCTACCTCCTGCAGGGCTTGATGCTTCACCTTCTACCTCATGTGTGTGATGATGGCCCCGCCACCTGAGAAGAGGAAGAAAGTGGTTCTGACTCTGGAGAAGAAGAGGCAGATATTGGAAAAGGTGGCCGCCAGGTGGCCGACATCACGGATTCGTCGTGAATTCAACCTCCCTCGCTCCACCTTGTTTGATATCAAGAAGTCCCGAGACAAACTACAGCAGTACACGGCTGATTTCGCTTCGAAGACCAAAC
>JAGKTI010000055.1:82923-111646 GCA_018397915.1 Birgus latro
TGTTTGTGTATGTGTGTGTGTGTGTGTGTGTGTGTGTGTGTGTGTGTGTGTGTGTGTGTGTGTGTGTGTGTGTCCGACTCTGGGCATAGGCTTCATAGCCTGCTATCAAGGCCCAGCAGTCCTCCTACATACCTCTACATGTCACCACTTCGGCGCTAGCACCCACCATCCATATTGAATACAGGCTAGGGCTGTCTCATACAGGACTGGTGTATTGATATTAGCGGGGGTAATTTTGCGACATGTCGGCGGGTCTTCTGGTAGATCAGTAAAGCTTAATTTAACGAAGCTCAAATCCTCAAATAGTTCCCTGCCCCAGCGAGGATTTGAACCTGTGTCCGTTAGGACTGCAGGCCAACTCTCTACCGATCGAGCCACCGCCTCCCCCTACAGGGAACAATATAGGTCCATATGTCAGGTCTGAAAAATTGCAGTTTTACAAAAAAACAAAAGAAAAAAAAAGAAAAAAGAACAAGGTTTGTACATTTACAAAAAAATGTAATATTTTTGCATATGCAACCAATACGCATCTCTCTACAAAATGTTAGGGCTGTACTTACAAAGGATGTAATAACAGTGTGAAGTTGCATAGCAAGTGGTGTGTGGTCTATCTATATCTATCTATTGCCAGACGCCTCAATCCCGCACGGGGTGGCCAGAAACAAATCGCCTCCATGTCACTCTGTCCCCTGCCATTTCACTACCACGCTCCCAACTCACACCCCCCTCTCTCATATACCTCTCCACTCCATCCCTCCCTCTCACCCCCTCCACCTCACTCACATACACTCTCCTCATCAGTCTTTCACTCTCCATTCTCTCCACATGCCCAAACCACCTTAACGTGTTTCTCCTAACGCTTCCCATCACGTCCACAACCACACCACATCGCTCCTTCACTTCCTCATTTGTTAGTCTGTCTCTCCATGTGACTCCACATGCTCCTCTCAAATAACCCGTTTCCACTGCTCTCACTCTTGACTTCTGTCCTTCCAACTGGGTCAAGAGTTGGTATCACAGTACTGTCATGTAACAACTTTTTCACTTCCATGCTCACCTCCCTGTTTCTTATCACTGCTTTCAACAAACCAGCAACCTTCCTTCCCTGCTGCACCCTTTCGAGCACTTCACCCTCCAGACTTCCATTGTTACTCATCACAATGCCCTAGTACTTAAATTCACTCACATTCTCCATATCCTCCCCATCCAATCTCACTGTACATTCACTGGCTTCACTTCTCTCGAAGACCTTCACTTTACTCTTCCCTACATTCACCTTTAGATTCCGTTTCTTACACACTCTCCCAAACTCATCTACCAAGCCTTGCAGCTCCCCTTTGTCTTCACTCAACAAAACAGTATCATCTGCAAACAACAGTACAGGGAGTTTCCAAACACTGCCCTTTCTCACTAGGGCCGCTCCAACATCCACTGCCCGATCTTGTATCTCTTTTATAACTCCATCCATGTACAAATTGAACAACCATGGAGACATGACACATACTTGTTTGAATCCAACCTTCAAATGGAAAGATTCACTCACTTTGCCATCCACATGCACTGCAGCCTTAGCACCCTCATACGTACTCTTCACTGCCTTCAACAACTTCCCATCCACTCCATATATTCTTAATACCTTCCACAAACCTGGTCTATCCACCCTGTCATATGCTTGCTCCAGATCCATGAAGGCTGCATACAACTTCTTGCCCTTCTCTAGAAACTTTTCCACTAAGGATCTAAGAATGAATATCTGGTCTACATAACCTCTTCTCTTCCTAAAACCTCCTTGTTCTTCTCCAACTAATTCCTCTGTAATTTCTCTAACTCTGTCAATAAGTATCCTACCATATACTTTTCCTATTACACTGAGAAGGCAAATGCCCTTATGATTACCACACACTGCTTTTTCCCCTTTTCCTTTGTACAGAGGAATAATTATACCTGACTTCCAATCCTCCGGGACTCTACCCTCCTCCCAAGCCAATCTGCACACCTTCCACATCTATTCTATTACTATCTCTCCCCTATGCTTCAGCATTTCACCACACAAGTAAATGCATTTCTGTATACAAAATGATAGAGAAACACTCCTGCAAAACTAAAGTCATTACTCTGATTTCTTCTCAGTTGGATTGTCCAATACCCAGGAAATGAGTAAGTATTTGAGAGAAATATTGATAACATTCACCAGCTTCCTCCCACAGTTTTGAGATGGGGGCAAATAGGCGAGCCATGATCGTGGCCAGGAGACCTGTACCAGTAAGGCCACGATCGTGGCCAGTAGACCTGAAAGAGTTAAAGGCTCCAACATGCTTGCATGCATCAGCCTTGGTCACTTAATGGCCATGCTGCTTCATCTCTGGGAGCTTCCCAATTCAGTCCCTTATCCCTAAGGCCTCACTCAGTGATCTCGTCTCAGGTCTTTTTTGGTCTGCCTCTCGCAGCCGCTCTCGTAATGTTAACACTTATCACTTTCTGCACCCAGTTATCATCCCCCATCCTCTCCACTTGCCCAAATCATCTCAATGTACCTCTCTTCATCACTACACCAATACACTTGAGTTCCATCCTGCCTTTCAACTCTTCCATTGTAAACCTAGCCCCCCAGGCCTTGCACTCAAGGACGCACAGCACATCCACCTAATCATAGTCATTTCTGTACATTTGAGCCTGCAGATATCCTCTTCCTTTACTGCCCATGTTTCACTACCATACGACATAGCTCTTCTAACACATGCTGCATACAAAGATCCCATAGCATGGAGGGAGAACCCTCTCAGTGTCAGGAGAGGCAACAGCTCCCTGAATTTCTTCTAACCACTCCTCACTCTAGCGACAGAGCTAGATCCAGCCCCACCTCTAGCACAAATGTCTCTCAAATAATAAAACTCTTCCACGCACTCAAGAGACTCGCCAGCAAGATCAGTCCTTTCATGCCTGACAGTCTCCACATGCTCTCCCTGACACACCACACACATGAAATCAGCATTATTTCACCAGCATTCTTTCACAGTCTACTTTTGATCCCACCACATCTCTTATGCACCTGCTTATCACAAACATTGCACAAGATGGAATTTCTTCCAACACCCTTGTGGCAAATCACACATGGCCACTCTCCCTCTTCACAGTACTGCTCCCAGCCTTAGATACTATCACTTTTGTCTTATCTGCATTTTCTCTTGAGCCCTTGTGTCCCATACCATCTCTCCACATCCTAAATCATTCCTCAGCCTCCTTTTCATTCTCTGCAATCAGTACCAAGTCATCAGCATACAACTCCCACAGGAGTCCATGAGAGGGCTTCAAGTACCATGATAAACAACAAGGGGCTCAAGACTTACCCCTGATGCACACCAACATTCACGGAAAACTCATCACACAAATCTCCATTCACCCTTACCTGGGTGTGATCACCCACATGCATAGCCATAACCACCCTAACCAGCCACTCCTCGATCACAGGTTTTCTCATTGTCCACTTTACCAGCTCCCAAGGAACTCCGCCAAAAGCCTTCTCCAAATCAACAAAAACAAAGTACAAATCCCTTTTGTTTCCCATATTTTTTCCTGAAGCTGTTGAACAATGAATATGGCATCAGTGGTCCCTTTGCCTGGCATAAACCCAAACTGCATCTCATTATATTCACTCATTCTCTAATCATACTATTTAGAACTCTCTCCAGTACCTTCATTATCTGGTCCTCATTTCAGGGCATCGCCCTTCCCCGGGTACACATTTACAGTTAGCTACACTCTTCAGTCAATCGTTTGGGACAGCGCACTCATACATACTGTAATCGTATTTATCAAGACAGTAAATAACCCTACTCCCATATCTCCTGAGGCTTTCAGCATATCGGCAAACAACCCAGACACACATGGTGCCTTCCCCACCAGCATCCTGCCTGTTGCCTTGCTCACAGTAGCAACGTCAGTGAAAGGCCAAGGGCCAAACACCGGATCTGCAGACTCCAAACCTTCCCTGTTCCAGTCTGACTCCTCATTCAACTACCGGTTGTAGTGCGCTCTCCAGGCGTCTTTAATATCTCCATTGTTCACCACTACCTTTCCTTCATCATCCTTCACACACTGCTCACTGATGATATCCCTGTTTGTCCTCTTCATATGATTTACCACTTTAAATATCTTATTCTTCCTTACCACTCTATACTGCATAGGGTATCACGTAAAAATCTCTGTGACTCAGACTTTGTCCTGTAAACCTCTTGTCTAGCCCAGTGCCTGGCAGCCAAATATTCCTTTTTGTTACTACCCCTTATCTCCTTAACTGCAGCTTCAACACCCTCATCCCACCACCAAGTTACTTCATATCTGGGGGGGACCCCTTGTCCATCTACACAGTGAATCAGTAACTCTCAGGAGATTGTTCTTGAGAGCTTTGTACTGTTCATTAACACTCCTGTCAATGACTCCCTGTTGATCTACCTATCTCACAATAGAAGGCATCCCTTACTGCGTGATTTTTCAACTTCCCCATTTTCCTCCTAGGTGCTTAGGTCCTCTCTTTCATCACCTGCTCCTTAAACACCATGTCACTTATCGATAACTTGTGTTGCTGTACACGCTTCTCGCTCCCTATAATTTCAACATCCTTCACCAACCTCCTTTCAGCCCTCCTGACCAAGAAATAATCTATGTGGTTACAGTTTCCCCCAGACTCGTATATAATCAACCTACTCTCTATTTTCCTAAAATATGTGTTGCACACAGTCATGTTCATTGCCTCCCCAAACTCAAGTATCTTTTCCCCTTCCTCATTTCTCCTACCATATACACATCCCTCATGTACCCCTTCATGTCCTTGAGCTGCTTAACCTGCATAACCATTTAAGTCTCCTCCTAAAACTACAATTTCATCATCCACTATACCACTTACGACATGTATTAAGCCTTCCTAGAATCTATCTTTTTCTAAATTATCCAATCCAGCCTGTGGAGCATACACCGATATAAATGAAAGTGTGACCCCACCAAACAAAATTCTCACTACTATTATCCTTTCATTCATTCTCAATACATTCATGACATTCCACCCATTTTTCTTTAACCAACACATCCACACCACCATATCCATCTCCCCTACCCTTCCAAAGTATCTTGTATTGACAATCCCTCCTGGCAGTCATTTTGGCTGATCCTTCCCTGTATCTAACCTCCTGCACACATCAAACATCCACCCAGCTCCTACTTAACGCCTCAGCCACTTTCCCCGCTCTATCCCTTCATTTAAAAAAGAATACAAACTACAGTGAGACCTTGACAAACGAAAGGGATAGGGGCCAAAAAAAAACTTTCGTAATTCGAAATTTCGTATATCAGAATGATTTTCCCCAATGAATTATACATAGAAATGAGGGATGCGTTCCAGGACCCCCTCGGATCCCCCAACTAAACTTTATCCCCCCTATTTTGTAGTAAGTAATACCAGTAGATGTAGAGAACGAGGTGGCCATTTTCTTGTACATCGCCGTTTTCTTGGTCACAGTCCCAGCGTTGGAAGCTGTAAGACCTAAAGCATGCCCAATCTCCGAGACTCCCTGCCCCTCCTTTTGGCATCTTATAATTTCCAATTTCCTCTCCAGAGTTAGAGTACGATGCTGCTGCTTCTTTTCAGCGGGCTCCCCTGATGCTGGAGATGATGCAGGTCATTTGGGAGGCATGTCTAAGCAGTATGAAAAGATGTAGGGCTGCAAAAATCTCCTCACGTACAGCGACACTGCGAGGAGGGATGTAGACTACTGGGATAATTCGCCGTGAAGTCAATTCACTGTCAGACAATTCCCCGTCAAAGATGATTCCCTGTCAGGACAATTCACACCCAAGATGATTCCCTGTCATTCTATAAATATACTTAATATTAGTTGATTAATACTATAATAATTAATTTCATGGGGACTTATTAAGGCCTATGTTCATTGAATAGTGTGAGCTTTGGATATTATTTATAATTTGCACTTGTAGTCAGTAATTAACTTGCTTCTGCCTCACTGTAGTTGACTTTGAATTATGTTCTGACATCTCCCATAGCTGTCTTCAGTAATTTTTATTGTACATTTTGGATGCAGCAGGTTGAGATTGATTGATTAGCTGAGAATGTAGACGAAATATGAAGATTATTCGTATAATTTTAGAGTATGTCGATCGTTCACTTGAGGTTATTAGGCATTTATATAAAGGCCAGTGTCTCATATGTAGCCTTATGTTAACCCGCCCTGCCCCGGCAGATTCTTAACCAATTACCTCCCCCAGTCCTGGCTTTCTTTTTTTTTTTTTTTTGAGAGAGAGAGAGAGAGAGAGAGAGAGAGAGAAAATTCATAGAGAAATCGCTCACATGACCTTTAAAATGCTGCTGCTGGTAAGAATACCCTCACATCGTGATCTATGGGAGGGTAACTATTCCAAACCACTTATAATAATTATTTATTTATTTATTTGGTACAAATTTATATGGAATATAAGAGTATGTTGGTTTTCACACAGTAGTATAGGCGATATAAGCATTGTTTCACTCACCAAACACATCAACATACGACACCTTTTTTGGTGACATTACCTGATCATAATTTCTGACTGTTTCTTCTTCCAACGCTACATAAACTTTGTCCTCCACATTGTCATCGATTGGGTAGTCACTCTGGCCTTGAATTTCATACTGTGGCACGACATGTCTTTACTGGCTAGGTCACTGGTAACAGGTGAATTGCCTAGATAATGGCATTCAGGGCATACGTCACCTGATTCACGTTTCAATATACAATAATCCCCCCACTGTCCGATGTAATAAAGCCAAAGGCATGACCGGAAAGTGGTCTTGTCTGGATAGTGGCACTGAAGCTCCAGCACCGGTCATTCCTGACCCTAACCTAATCTAACCTAAATCAGAAAACCAGTCTACCTACCTCCCTACTGGACATGCATAGCACTTATTTAAGACCCCATTCACTTAAATAATAGACACAAAGCATGAATTAATTGAATTTTAACCAAAAAATGATGATTTTGAGGTGAGTAAGGCAGAGGTGTTCACCACTTGGCAGCATGGTGTAAGTAAGTATCGGACATGGCAGTCACTAAGAAAATCACCCTTTCTTACATCTTATGCACTAAAATATGGGATACAAAGCATGAAATAAATAAATTGTTACCAGAAAATGATGGTTTAAAGGTGAGTATGGCAAAGATGTTCACCAGTTGACTAGATTTTGAACGTATGTAACAAACATGGTAATCACTATGAAAATCACCTTTTTCACAGCCTATGCACTCAAATAGGGGAGGCGGTAGCTCGATCGGTAGAGAGTTGGCTTGCGGTCCCATGGGACCCAGGTTCGAATCCTCGCTGGTGCAGGGAACAGTTTAAGGATTTGAATTTCATTAAATCAGGCTTTACTGATCTACCAGAAGACCCGCCGACATGTCGTAAAAATGACCCCGCTAATACCAATACACCAGTCCTGTATGAGACAGCCCTAGCATGTATTCAATATGGACGGTGGGTGTTAAGCGCCGAAGTGGTGACATGTAGATTGTAGGAGGACGACTGGGCCTTGATAGCAGGCTGTGAAGCCTATGCCCAGAGTTGGACACATAAAAAAAAAAAAAAAAAAAAAGGGACGCAAAGCATGAAGTAAATACAATAATCCCTCCACTATCCGACGTAATAGAGCCAAAGGCATGACCGGACAGTGGTCTTGTCCGGATAGTGGCCCTGAAGCTCCCGCACTGGTCGTTCCTGACCCTAACCTAACCTAACTTAAATCAGAAAACCACCTACTTATCTCCCTACCGGACATGCATAGCGCTTATTTAAGTCCCCTTTCACATAAATAATGCACACAAAGCATGAATTAATTGAATTTTAACCAAAAAATGATGATTTTGAGGTGAGAGGCATTGGTGTTCACAACTTGCCACCATAGTGTAAGTAAGTATCGGACATGGAAATCACTCTGAAAATCACCCTTTCTCACTTTTTATGCACTAAAATCATGGACACAAAGCATGAATTCATTTTATTTTAACCCCTAAATGATGAATCTGAGTTAAGTAAGGCATAGGCGTTCACTGAGTTGACAGCTTAGTGTAAGTTAGTATCGGACGTGGCAGCCACTATGAAAATCATCTTTTCTTACATTTTATGCACTAAATTATTGGATACAAAGCATCAAATACAGTAAATGATGTAAATTGTTACCAGAAAAATGGTCAACAAGAGTTAGGTATGGCAAAAGTGTACACGAGAATATAGCATGCTGAAAGTTAGCACCGAATTTGAAATTCACTGGCATTCACTTTTTTCACAGCTAGTGCACTAAAATAATGAACACAAAGCATAAATTCATTTAAATTTAACCCCAAATGGATGAATTTGAGGTAAGTTAGGCACAGCTGTTCACTGAGTTGGCAGCTTAGTTTAGGTACTGGACATGAAAATCAATGGCATTCACCTTTTTCACAGCTGGTGCACTAAAATAATGAACACAAAGCATGAATTCATTTAAATTTAACCCAAAAAGTATGAATTTGGGGTAAGTTAGGCACAGCTGTTCACTGACTTGGCAGCTTAGTTTAGGTACCAGACATGAAAATCAATGGCATTCACCTTTTTCACAGCTGGTGCACTAAAATAATGACCACAAAGCATGAATTCATTTAAATTTAACCCAAAAAGGATGAATTTGAGGTAAGTTAGGCACAGCTGTTCACTGAGTTGCCAGCTTAGTTTAGGTACTGGACATGAAAATCAATGGCATTCACCTTTTTCACAGCTGGTGCACTTCAATACTAGTGGTAACCATGCATGGAAAAATAAATTGAAAGCAGGAAATTATGATTTACATTTATGGGAATTTTTTACCACTTTACAGCATGCTGAAAACAGGTTAGACATGGAAATCATCTTTCACACAGTCTATGCATGAGATTAATGATATGGGAAGAACAAAACAAGGAATTTTGATGAAGTTAGGGTACTTACGAGAATGATGCTGCCATCGTGATGTGTAACCCGCTCCGTCCTCCCAGACTCTGACAGTATAAAGGCGCACCGGAATCGTGCTAAGTCTGTTCTTCGCTCTGCTAAAAACAATTTCATCCGTGCTAAATGTTCCCAACTCTCCAACTCGAACTCTTCTCGCTCTTTCTGGCACCTTGCCAAAAACCTTTCTAACAACTTTACCTCATCATCCTTCCCTCCTCTTTTCTACTCTGATGGCTCTGTAGCTATTTCTTCTACTGATAAAGCAGATCTCTTTGCTCAGACTTTCTCCTCCAATTCCACCTTAGATGATTCCGGTACTATTCCTCCATCACTTCCCCCCTCTGACTTCCTATTGTCTGACATTAAAATTTCTTCAGCTGATGTGTTCTCTGCCATTACTGGCCTCAATACTAAAAAGGCATACGGTCCTGATGGAGTCCCTCCTGTTGTCCTCAAAAACTGTGCTTCTGTGCTTACACCCTGCCTAGGTAAACTCTTTCGCCTTTGTCTCTCAACTTGTACCTTTCCTTCTTGCTGGAAGTTTGCTCTCATTCAGCCAGTCCCAAAGAAGGGTGACCATTCCCAACCCTCTAACTATCGTCCAATTGCTTTAACATCCTGCGTATCAAAAGTTTTCGAGTCAATTCTTAACAGAAAAATTTTAAAGCACCTTTCCTGTCACAACCTTCTTTCTGATCGTCAGTATGGGTTCCGTCAGGGACGCTCCACTGGCGATCTTCTCACCTACCTTTCAGACTCTTGGTCATCCTCCCTTCGGGACTTTGGCGAAAGCTTTGTCATTGCACTTGACATCTCAAAGGCTTTCGATCGAGTCTGGCATAAATCTTTAATTTCCAAACTGCCCTCCTACGGTTTCTATCCTTCTATCTGTGCCTTCATCTCTAGCTTCCTTTCTGGTCGTTCTGTAGCTGCTGTTGTAGACGGCCATCGTTCCTCTCCTAGACCTATCAACAGTGGTGTTCCTCAAGGTTCTGTCCTATCACCTACTCTCTTTCTTTTATTCATCAATGACCTTCTAAGCTGTACATCTAACCCTATCCACTCATATGCTGATGATTCCACCCTTCACCTTTCCATTCGGTTCCCGCAACGTCCATCTCAGCAGTTACTTCAACAAAAAAGGGATGAGGCTATGGCACACCTAATGTCTGATTTGGCTCGTATCTCTGATTGGGGTAAAAATAATCTTGTTATTTTCAATGCATCAGAAACTCAGTTTTTACACATATCAACCCGACAAAATCTTCCTCAGGATTACCCACTAATGCTTAATAATGAACAGTTATGTCCTGCATCATCCTTGAACATGCTTGGGGTTTCATTCTCTCGGGATTTGTCTTGGAAAGAACATATTACATCTCTTGTGAAATCTGCTTCCAAGAGATTAGGTGTGCTAAGCCGATTCCGTACTTTCTTTACCCCTGAACAGTTGTTGACCTTGTACACGGGTTTTATTCGCCCGTGTATGGAGTACAACTCTCATGTGTGGGGAGGCTCTCCACATGCAGCTCTTCTCAATAGGGTGGAGTCAAAGGCTTTTCGTCTCATTAACTCTCCTTCTCTTACTGATTCCCTTCAACCATTGTCTCTTCGCCGCACTGTTGCATTTTTATCTCTCTTCTATCGCTACTTCAATGGTCACTGTTCCTCTGAACTGTCTGCTTGCATCCCCCCACCTTTACGACGGGCACGTAGTACCCGTCTAGCAGCAAACTCTCATCCCTTTTCTGTCAAACTCTCTAATGCAAGAGTTGACCGTTACTCCCAGTCTTTTATTTATGCAACTGGTCAACTCTGGAACTGTCTTCCTCTGTCTGTATTTCCTACTTCCTATGATCTCCAGTCTTTCAAACGCAGTGTGTCCAGGCATCTCGAATTGAACGGATCTTGAATTTGGCTCTCTTTTGTACTGTTTTTGCTTTTTCTTGGAAGGAACAGTATGCAGGCCCATGGCCTTTGGTTCCTTCTTCCATGCATTAAAAAAAAAAAAAAAGAACCTGAGACACCTGCAGGAATTCATAGAATCCTTGGCACTTCCGCTGTACTTTACACTCACCAGCACTTCTCACCAGCACTTCCCACAACGTTTCCTTTCCCATAATACAGTAACAGAGTCTTGCATCACATCACTTCAGTGCACTGTACATCACATAACTGTAAATTCCCTTGTGGTCTCGTGACAAGTCCTGGAGAATTTAGTCGCTGTCAGAGTCTGAGATGAGCTGACGGAGTCGGCCAAGGGGCTCCTCGGTGGGACGTGGTGATATGCTATCCACTGCAGAGGACCCTGAAGAAGCCGCAACCTCACATCCAGTGGTGGCTCCGCCGTGCCTGATGTGCTGGGCTGTGGCTCGGAGCTAGAAGGCCTGTCTTGGTGAGGCAGTGATGTGGAGCGAGGGTTGAGGATGGCGGGGTTGACGTGCCTGAAAAAACTGTCAATGGTTGATTGACGCAAGCAATGACGATTCTGATGATTAATGATGCACTGCCTGAAAGCTCGCACTTCATCCACAAGTCCCAAGGCCCCATCTCGCTGTTGCAGTGTTCTAGGTAGTCAAGGTCGAACTCCACATGTTCCCAGAGTGCACTCTGCTTGGGGATGGCTGGAGTAGTGACAAGCCGTGAGGAGTCCGCATCATCGTTGCTGTCCTCGTCGGAATCTTCCTGCTGGGTACTCGTACTGGCAACAGTAGATGCGATCTCAATATCAGACATGATCTGATACCCAGGATTGCCCTCATCGTCATCTAACCACTCACGCACTTCGTCGACATCCACATTGTCTCCACCCGCACGAAGCCTTGCATGGAAGTCATCCACTTCAAAACCTAGAAAATCGTGCACCACGTCACTTCTATGAAGCAGATGAGACCAACCATTTTCTAGAGTCTTGACAGAGACTTCCTTCCATGCACTGGCCCAGTTGTAGATAGTAGACTTGAGGTTGTAGCGGCGAAGGTTTTCGACAGTTTGATGTCCTCGCATGTCTCGTCCTTCCCTGCGATTGTCCTTGTCCTCATAGACAACCATCACCTCGTCCAAAAACCTCCGTCAGTAGAGCCTCTTCGCTGCCACAATCACTCCCTGGTCCATTGGTTGGATGAGAGCAGTCGTATTAGGTGGCAAAAACAGACACCTAATGCGGCCATTTTCAGCCACCAACTCCTTCTCAGACGGATGCACAGGTGCTTTGTCTAGAATCAGGAGGGCTTTTACCTGGTCCCGTGGGATTTTCAGTGTCTCCGTCTGATAATGTATGACCTCCTTGACAAAGTGTTGGTGAAACCAATCTCTGAAGATCTTGGTTGTGAACCAAGCCTTCAGAGAATGATACCACACGACAGGAAGGACATCCGTTAACCCACAGAGGCACTGAGGCTGCTTTGCCCGTCCAACAATAACTGGCTTGAGCCGGTGCATGCCGTTAGCATTGGCACAGCACAAAGCAGACACCCGTTGCTTGGAGAGCTTGGGGCCAGGTATACGCTTCTCCGTCTCCTCAGCGAGAGTGTTTGTGGGCACTGAACGATAGAATAGGCCAGTTTCGTCAGCGTTGTAGACTTGACTGAGAGTGAGGCCCTCCCTGTCAATCAAGCCCATCACCTTCTGCCGAAACTCTTATATTTCCTCGTCGTTGGCATCCACAGCTTCACCATGGGCCTTATGATTGGTAAGTCTGTGCTGTAACTTGAACCTGAAGAGCCAACCTTCAGATGCCTTGAAGTCTGGGGTGTTGTGTAGCCTTGCGAACTTCTCGGCAGCAGCTTACAGCTCCGTTCCATGTACCAACACACCAGCAGCACGTTGTTGTCGATACCAGATGAGCGTGGAACTGTCAATGTCTGCATACTTAGGAGTAAACATCATCTTCCTCTCCACGTTTCGTCTGGTTTTCGAAGCGAAATCAGCCGTTTACTGGTGTAGTTTGTCTCGGGACCTCTTGATATCAAACAAAGTGGAGCGAGGGAGGTTAAACTCACCTAAGATCCGTGATGTCGGCCACCCGGCGTCCACCTTCTCCAATATCTCCCGCTTCTTCTCCAGAGTCAAAACCGCTTTCTTCCTCTTCTCAAGCGGCGGGGCCATCATCACACACATGACGAAGAATGTGCAGAGCAGCAGCAAGCCCTGCAGGAGGTAGGGAATCACCACAAAACCAAGCACTTTAGGAGCCATGTTGAGGGCGAGTTGACGAGCCGGCAGCTGAGCGGGAAATGAGACCAGAGAGAGGCGGGAGGCGCGAAAACACAGCTAGTCGGCGCGCGCGGGAAATTCAAATTGACGCGGTGAAAAAAATTGAAGTTTTTTCAGATTTTTTCGAATTTTTGGGCATTTTGGGGTTCGGACAGCCTACGACGTCCAGACAGTGATGTAGCCGGATAGTGGTCGTCCGGATAGTAGAGAGATTACTGTAAAATGTAACCAGAGAATGAGGATTTAGGAGTGATTATTGAAAATATTTGGCAGTTGACAGTGTACTTACAGTGTTCATGGTGGCTGTTACGAATATTACCCCACCTCTAAGGCTTTCACAGTGATGATAAATGCTCTTGAAGCAGGTACAGTAATCCAGTGTTTAACTGCACTTAATCCTTAGCACTGTGAATTATGATTGTTTAAACAAAAACTCATGGCAGTTCAGAGACAACTGGCGGAGTGACAGGAGGGGGAGAGGGTGGGAATGGAATGTAAACACGGCCATTCGGTGCCGCGCGCCAAATTCAAACTTACGGGTCGAAAGAAATCTTTTTTGGCGGGGGGGGGGGGGGGGCATCAGCCTACAATGTCCTAACAGTGAGGTAACCGGATAGTGGTCATCTGGAAAGTAAAGGGATTACTGTATTTATATTTTTTCCTGTTAATACCAACTATTTGATGTCATATTTTACATTTATTACAAAAAGAATAAACCATCATCAGCTGCTAAATTAACATATTTTGGTAGGTGGTGGTGACCATCATCCACTCACTAGATGTAGTGCTGCTTATTTCTTCTTTAGCCTTTATCATTCTTTTTCTGTGCCTGCCTTCCTCCCTTCCTATTTCTCCCAACTCTCCTGTCGTTTCTTATTGCTTTTCTTTCTTTTACAGGTGGCTTTACATTGAGTGACAAGCCAAATGGTTTCCTGTAAGCCAAGAAACCATTTACGATGATGGGTGGTAACCATATAACCAAACTATACGTACTCCGTACGTGCCAACAAGTGGGTTGGTGGAGGGTTAGTGCCCTTTCCTGTAAAACAAATAGTCAAATGGCCACCCCTTACGGGATTATGGCGTCTGGCAATGGACAGATGGATGGATGGTAAATAAATGACGGGGAATCGTCCTGACGCTGGAAAGTCCTGATGGCGAATTGTCTTGATGGCCTTGTTATGACGGCCTTGCCACAAGCGAGCACGGTGCTGTGTAGTGCGCTTATTTTGAATTTTTTGTATTTCCTTTCGCTTCGCTTTTCGTATCATCGAGACAGATACTTTTCATATTGTGGAATTTGTACTACAGTAAACCCTTCATAATCCGAATTTTATGGGGCTCTACCCTGGTTCGAATTACCGAATTTTCTACTGAATTTTCACCCCCGAAAATTGCTAAATTACCGAATTTTCACCCCCAAAAATTGCTAAGACAATACCTATTACTTGTCCTTTCAACACTAAATTAAAGAAGCATATATAAATAAATAAGTTATGACAAAAAACAATTTAGTGCATTTAATATACCTTTAACCCCTTCAGTGTTGGGTGTATTTTCATTTTGTTCTTGCTGCCAGCAGACAATTTTAGTCAGTGTAGGTTGGATCTGTGGAAGTGCACGGGGTTGGTACAGCCTTTGGTAGCCCCTTCAGTATGTGAGTCCAGTCCTGAGTGGCATAAAATTGGCTGGAGGAAGCGTAAATAAAGTAGATATAGACGTCACAGTACTGAAGTGGTTAATTGGTAGAAAATAATTCACAGAGGCAGTACAGACCGTCGGCAGCGTGTGTTGGAGATGGATTTTCACCCCCCCCAAAATGCAAAAACAATACTTATTACTTGTCTTCTTAACGCTAAAGTAAAGGAGCATATACAGTGTTTATTTTAATAAAGAAAGACAAAAAAGAAAGAATTTAGTGCACATAATTTGCCTTTCGTTAGAGACAGTAGATTCATCGCCAGTTTGTTTTGTTTTGGAGACGGTGGTGGTGGAAGTGGTTGAGTTCACACTTAAACGTAAATTCTAAACAGTACCCAGTATTTATTTCACTCTACATTAAGAATTAAACTTAAATGTAATCACTGTAATAGACTGCAGTGTAACACCTTTCGTTAGAGGCAGTAGATTCGTCGGCAGTTTGTTTTGTTTTGGAGACGGAGGTGGTGGAGGTGGTTGAGTTCACACGTAAACGTAAATACTAAACAGTACCCAGTATTTATTTCACTCTACATTAAGAACTAAACTTAAATGTAATCACTGTAATAGACTGCAGTGTAACACCTTTCGTTAGAGGCAGTAGATTCGTCAGCAGTTTGTTTTGTTTTGGAGGCGGAGGTGGTTCAGTTCACACTTTAACGTAAATGCTAAACAGTACCCAGTATTTATTTCACTCTGTATTAAGAGCTAAACTTAAACGTAATCACTGTAATAGACTGCAGTGTAACACCTTTCGTTAGAGGCAGTAGGTTCGTCAGCAGTTTGTTTTGTTTTGGAGACGGAGGTGGTGGAGGTGGGTGAGTTCACACTTTAACGTAAATTCTAAACAGTACCCAGTGTTTATTTCGCTCTATACTAAGAACTAAACTTAAATGTAATCACTGTAATAGACTGCAATGTAACACTTTCAGTAATAATAGTCTATCTAACTATCTATTTCCAGACGCCTCAATCCCGCACAGGGTGGCCACAAACAAATCGCCTCCATGTCACTCTGTCCCCTGCCATTTCACTTCCACGCTCCCAACTCACACCCACCTCTCTCATATACCTCTCCACTCCATCCCTTCATCTCATCCTCGGCCTCCTCCTCCCTCTCGCCCCCTCCACTCCACTCACATACACTCTCCTCGTCTGTTTTTCACTCTCCATCCTCTCCACATGCCCAAACCACCTTAACGTGTTTGTCCTAACGATTCCCATCACGTCCTCAACCACACCACAACGCTCCTTCACTTCCTCATTTGTTAGTCTGTCTCTCCATGTGACTCCACATGCTCCTCTCAAATAACTCATTTCCACTGCTCTCACTCTTGACTTCTGTCCTTCCAACAGGGTCCAAGCTTTACTTCCATATGTTAGAGTTGGTATCACAATACTGTTATGTAACAACTTTTTCACTTCCATGCTCACCTCCCTGTTTCTTATCACTGTTTTCAGTGAACCAGCAACCTTCCTTCCCTGCTGCACCCTTTCGAGCACTTCACCCTCCAGACTTCCATCCTTACTCATCACACTGCCCAAGTACTTAAATTCACTCACATTCTCTATACCCTTCCCATCCAGTCTCACTGTACATTCACTGGCTTCATTTCTCTCGAAGACCATCACTTTACTCTTTCCTACATTCATCTTTAGATTCCGTTTCTTACACACTCTCCCAAACTCATCTACCAAGCCTTGCAGCTCCCCGTCATCTTCGCTCAACAGCACAGTATCATCTGCAAACAACAGTACAGGGAGTTTCCAAACACTGCCCCCTCTCACTAGGGCCCTCCAACATCCACTGCCCGACCTTGTATCTCTTTTATAACTCCATCCATGTACAGATTGAACAACCATGGAGACATGACACATCCTTGTTTGAATCCAACCTTCAAATGGAAAGATTCACTCAGTTTGCCATCCACATGCACTGCAGCCTTAGCACCCTCATACATACTCTTTACTGCCTTCAACAACTTCCCATCCACTCCATATATTATTCTTAATACCTTCCACAAAGCTTGTCTATCCACCCTGTCATATGCTTTCTCCAGATCCATGAAGGCTGCATACAACTTCTCCCTTCTCTAGAAACTTTTCCACTAAGGATCTAAGAATGAATATCTGGTCTACACAACCTTTTCCCTTCCTAAAACCTCCTTGTTCTTCTCCAACTTAATCCTCTGTAATTTCCCTAACTCTGTCAATAAGTATCCTACCATATACTTTTCCTATTACACTGAAAAGGCAAATGCCCCTATGATTACTGCACACTGCTTTTTCCCCTTTTCCTTTGTACAGAGGAATAATTATACCTGACTTCGAATCCTCCAGGACTTTACCCTCCTCCCAAGCCAATCTGCACACCTTCCACATCCATTCTATTACTGTCTCTCCCCCATGCTTCAGCATTTCACCACACACCCCATCAATTCCTGGGGCTTTCCCCATTTTAACTTTCTTCATTGCTGCCACCACTTTCATCCTACTGATTTCATCCTCTCTTCTCACAACCCTCCTTTTCCCTGCCATTCCCCAGCCACTTATACTTGCATTACTTTCATTCTCTATGTTCAACAGTTCATTAAAGTGTTCTCTCCATCTGTTTACTTTTTCTCCCTTCTCCACTAGTAATCTACCATTTTTTTTCTTTTACACCCCCACTGACTTCATTTCTCTTTACCTCCTTCTAGAACATTTTCTTACATTCCCTCCGCTTTGCACTCAAATTCCTTCCAAATTCTTCATCCACTCTTTTCTTACTCTCTCTCACTAATCTTTCCACCTCTCCCCTCCTCACTACACATAACTCTCTCGTCCGTCTCTCAGCTTCTTCGACGCCTGTTCCTCATCCATTCATTATATGCTTTCTTCTTTTGTGCCACAGCCTCTCTCACCTCTTCAGTCCACCATGCTGTTCCCTGAACCCCCTTTCGTCTTCTCTTCACCCCACACACCACCTCACATGCTGCACAGATTTCAGTGAATACCTTGCACACACCTTCCACGTCCCCCATCTGCTCCAATCTATGTTTACCCAATCGCTCCTCCACTTCCCTTTTATATTCAGCCTTCTTTCCATCCTCTTGTAACTTTTCTACCCTCATTGTAACAAATACTTCCTCCTGTCCTTCCCTTCTTCTCTTCCTCCATCTTGTTTGGATTCTGATTCTGGCCACCACCAAGTGGTGGTCAGAAAGTCCACTCCCCCAACCTCTATATACTCTTGCATCCATTACACATCTTCTCATCCTTTCATCCACACACACATAGTCAATCATTGCCTTCTGTTGATTCATTTCACCGTCCACTCTTCTCACCACTTGCCATGTATACCTATGGATCATTTTGTGCCTGAAGAGGGTATTAGCTACCACCAACCCCCTCCCAGCACAAATGTCCACTAAAGCCCTGCCATTCTCATCCATCTCTGCAGGCACACCCCACTCACCAACCACTCCATCCACCTTCTCATTCCTTACTTTTCCATTCATATCTCCAATCAGAAACACTCTCTCATTCCTTTCAAACTTTTCCAAGCAGGCTTCCACATTTGTCCAAAACTCTTCTCTCACTCTCCTTACACGATCTTGCGTTGGCGCATACACGCACACAATTGCCCACATTTGTAGTCCAACTTTCACTCTTACCCACGCAATCCTTGACCCAACTGATCCATACTCTCTTACATTCTCCTTCCACCTGTTGCTCACAGCAATACACACTCCCTCTTTCGCTCTCTTATTCTCACCCACTCCCGCGCATATACCCCATCCATACTCCCATTCTCTCACATTCTCACCTCGTCATTTAGTTTCAGTTATTCCACATATATCCACTTTCGCACTCTCAAGAACCTGTACAATCTCTCTCTCTTTCACCTCATCATTCATACTCCTAACATTCCACGTTGCAATCTTTGCCACGTCCTTTGTCTGGTGTAATAATAGTACTGAACATTAATCATGATCACTACACTAAGTCACACGCGCACATTTTTTTTTTTTTAGCTTTATTCCTTTATGACTAGAGGTGCCAGTATCACTTCTTTTAAGCTTTGAACCTTCCATGGCAAGGCAGAAGGCAAAAGGAGAGTGCTGCTCAGCACTAGATGACAGTAAGAGTGGCGCAACTACCGTCTCCAAAAGCAAGCAGCAGACTGGCACCACGTGTCTGCCTGGCGTGTCCGCCTGGCACCATTTCTCCCCCTACTTTCGCATTTCGGCCTACTTTCATACGTGGTCTCGGCCTGAGTTCGGCTAACCAAAGATTCCGTCTTCTAAAAGTTCGACTTATGGAGTGTTTACTGTACATTCGTCGCTTTCGTAACGTTGAAAATTCGTACATCGGGTTTTCGTTTATCGAGGTCTCAATGTACTGTATTTTAGGGTATGAAGAGGTGAACCCTATTAGACAACTGGCATGCCCTCAGTGAATGTTGAGAGTTGTGATCTGTGTATATTGGGTCACTTTTTTAGAAATCACCTGTATATATTTGTAGTGTCAGCTAGACATTGTTACATGCCAGAACATTTGGTTTATTTATTTATTTATTTTTGTTATTATTAGTAATTGAGAGAGAAGGTGACTCTTAGTTTGATGTTACATTGAATGGAGAAAGACTGGAAATGGTGAGAGAGTTCAAATACCTCGGTAAAGTGATAGAAGAGAGAGGAAAATGTGCAAAAGAAGTGGAAAGTAGTGATACAAAGAAGGAAAGTAGCTGGTGCACTGAAGGCCATGACAAAAAACAGAGGCTTGAATGTTGCAGCTGTGCAAGGCATACATGAGGGAGTGTTAGTGCCAACTTTAACATAAGGATGTGAGACTATGGTGTCGCATGAAAATGAAAAGTCAGGAGTGAGAGCAGTGGAGATGGGACTGCTGAGGATTGTATGTATAGAACATAGAGTGGATAGGATGTGAAATAATGTGATTTGTGAAAGATGCAAAGTGAGGTAGTCTGTGGACACAAGGATTGAAGAGATTGTACTGAGATGGTATGGTCATGTGGAGAGAATGGATAACATTAGAGTGGTGAAAAAGGTATATCTGAGCGAATTTGAAGAAGGGAGGAGGCGAAGTAGGCCAAGGAGAAGGTGGAAGGATATGGTGGATGAGTGTATGAGGAAGAGAGGTATGGAAGTTGGTGCAGCTAGGGGACTGACAAGCGATCGAGCTGGCTGGATGAATGTTGTGAGAAGAAGTGCATGATCAGGGATTTAGCACCCCTTTGTAACACAGCAGTGTTCAGATTGACTCGTTGTGAGAAGAAGTGCATGATCAGGGATTTAGCACCCCTTTGCAACAACAGCGTTCAGATTGACTCAGTCAGATACGTTTATGTGAAGCTGCAAAATGTGGTGAAAGTTTTTTGCTTATCAGATAGAGCCAGAATTCCGGGGGCTTCAATGATGAGTGAATGGAAGCGTGGCCCATTGGCATGGGCAAACTTGGGCTGTCTGTTCGTTTCCACTCCTCACCCAGCACTAGGGTGGGAAAGGAAGTCCGGATGATGATGATGATGTGTGAGCAAATTTGAAGGAGGGAGAAGGCGAGGTAGGCCAAGGAGAAGGTGGAGGGATATGGTGGATGAGTGTGTGAGGAAAAGAGGTATGGACGTCAGTGAGTCTAGGCGACTGACAAGAGATCGAGCTGGCTAGATGAATGTTGTGAGAAGCGCATGACCTGGAATTTGACACTCCCTTTTAACATGACAGCTTTCAGAATGCAGTGAATGTTTCTGGCATGTCAGATAGAGCCAGGATTCTGGGGGCTTGATTGCTGAGTGAGTGGAAGCGTGGCCTATTGGATTGGGCAGACTTGGGCTGTCTGGACGTTGCTACTCCTCACCTTGCCCTAGGGCGGGAAAAGAGGTCCAGATGGTGATGATCAATGATTACTGCATATAGTCTTAATCCACTTCAATCCAGTGAACCTTTACAGTTATTCTTGTCATCTTTTGACCATTTTATAGAACTTACTTGAGGTTAGATATGGCCTGAAACTACTTTTGTACTTCAAGAGGTCTCCTCTAAGCTGAATAAACTCTGAAGGTAACAAGAATAAAGTGGAAAATACACCATCAGACTAAGGTTAGCTCCACAGTACAGTGACGTTTTATATATATCATTCCTGCTCTCCTCAAACGTTTTTTTGTACTGGAGGGATTAGATATAGCTTTCATTAACTCTTCCATTGTTGTAGGTTTTGTACATATTGTCGAGAAGTGGCAGGACTAAAACATATAAGACATTGAACTGAGAGAACTAAAAAAATTTATTCATCAGTGAAGGCTTAGTGGTTTGGTACATCCTTCATGTTCAGAGGACTCTGTCCTGAGTTCATTTCCCCAGGCCCTGACTTCCTTGAGTTGAGGGGTGCATGCCTACAAGCTAATGCCAGTTCACAGCAGTCAAATAACAAAACCTACACCTTATCACTGCTTGTTAATGGTATCTTGTATTTCACCATTTGTGCATTGTATATGTCCTGACCCCTTCATAATCCCACTATGGTTTTGCCTTTTGATTCGTCAACAGGAAAAACAAGAAAAATAAAAAAGAGAAGAAGAACAAATTAGCAAAAGAGTCTGGGAAAGATGGTGGAGGGGCAGCAGGAAGTGGTGGTAGCAGTGGTGGTGGGGGTAGTGGAGGTGGTGGTGTGGGGTCTGGAGAGGGGGGTGGCCGGGGAAGCAGCGCCGGAGGGGAGAGGAGCAGCGGAGGAGGTGGAGGGGATGACTCTCGCTCCTCCACCCCCAGCACAGACCGATCAAGTGGAGGGCCAGGAAAACGCTCAACAGCCTCTACTCCCACCACACCAGCATCCACCAAGGAAGAGTCAGAAGCTCGCAAAAAGAGGTCCCGGTTGGACAACACTGTTGACACGGTAAGTTGTCTCTACCATACATACAGTATATACAGGCAGTTCTCGTTATAGGTAAGATGCCTTCCAAAATATCACATTCTCAACTTTTTCCACATAACTGGTAGTATAGAATGGGAAAAATCGATATCAGCTTCATGGATAACAATGAGATTTTTAATACCTTTTTAAATGTATTTTGAAGTGAAATTGCAAAAAGAATAGAAAATTAAAGCGAGGACTTTTTGTATATTACTAGCACTTCTATTTTTAGTTGTATGGTATTATTACTGTACATCCATCCATCAGATCTGGTTCACATAACTAGGCTTAGTTCAAAACATCACCCAGTCCTCCCTCCACAGTTATCAGCTTAGATTTGGATTGGTTGGAATCATAGATGACACATGCTCCGCTTGTAGAATAGGACAGTACAACAAAACACACATAAGACACAAGACACAGGTACATTAGTGGTGTAGAAATCCAGTGGGACAACCTCATAGGGCCATTTGCTTATTCATCAGTCAGTGGTTTTGGTTGGGCTGGCAGTCTGGGGTTGAGAAACAGTAATACCCATACAGTTCTGTTTTTGTGCTTCGTCCTTTGTTTCTGGATTCTGTCCCTGTTAGTCTCTTAGGTGGGAATTAAGGTTGAGATGATGATGACGTATTGATTGAGTCGTCATCGTCCAGACCTCCTTCCCACCTTGGGATGGGATGACATAGGGTTTGGAGAGTCAGAAAAAGTACTTGATAGAATGGGATGCTAACCAAAGCTTGCCCAGTTGAATGAGCCACACTTCCATTGAACCTAGAAGTTAACCCGTGCAGCCCCAGCAAGTTTTGAACCTTAGAAAACCTCCAGACCCGGCCAATTTTCGACCTCAGGTTTTTTGCCTAGAACTTCCACTTTTGATGAGAAACAATGGAAAACAACCTTCAAAGTCCTCATCTGGGACAAGAAATGCGATTTCTTAGTACCTCCATGGTGACTGGGTTCTTTATGAAGGCCCACCGCACGCCCTCATTCTCCTAGCTTGTGCTATGGGTAACTGTACCAGGTATGGCTAAACAGTCAAGGAACATACAAAGAGGTTTATCACATGAAAATTGGTAAGTCTTACAGGAATACAATAGGTTACATACAGTATTATAGGGTACATAACCATATTTGTATTGACGGAACACACAGAAATTGGCAAATGACCGCTCACAGTACTGACTGTGTGTGTGTGTGTGTGTGTGTGTGTGTGTGTGTGTCTTTTCCACTTACACTCTACTGTTTCTCACTTCACACAACCACTAGAATATATTTACAATAATTCACAATTATTTACAGTCTCACATAGCGAAACTACACACATTATTATTTGTAGTGCTGAAGGCTGTGGTGCTCTCTGAAACAGGGATCGCTCACTGTACTGACTGTGTGAGTCTTTTCCGCTTACACTCTACTGTTTCCCTTTTTACATAATCGCTAGAATATATCTACAATGAGGAAGGTCTGCCCTGCATGCCTGCCAAAACTCACCTGCGAATTTTGAAAAATGTGGCCACGACAGTTTGCAAGTGCAGGACGATAATTCACGACTCTGGGGCAAGCTGTGACAAAACATCAGGACATAGGATCATGTCTCTGGAGTTCAATCTGTCTATCTGTTGCCAGACGCGTCAATGCCGCACGGGATGGCCACAAACAAATCGCCTCCTTGTCGCTCTGCCCCCCACCATTTCACTACCCCGCTCCCAACTCACACCCCCCTCTCTCATGTACCTCTCCACTCCATCCCTCCATCTCATCCTCGGCCTTCCCCTCCACCTCACTCACATACACTCTCCTCGTCAGTCTCTCACTCTCCATCCTCTACATGCCCAAACTACCTTAAAGTGTTTCTCCTAACCCTTCCTCTCACGTCCACATCCACACCACAATGCTCCTTCACTTCTTCATTTGTTAGTCTGTCTCTCCATGTGACTCCACATGGTCCTCTCAAATAACTCATTTCCACTGCTCTCACTCTTGACGTCTGTCCTTCCATCCAAGCTTCACTTCCATATGTTAGAGTTGGTATCACAATACTGTCATGTAACAACTTTTCACTTCCATGCTCACTTCCCTGTTTCTTATCACTGTTTTCAACGAACCAGCAACCTTCCTTCCCTGCTGCACCCTTTCAAGCACTTCACCCTCCAGACTTCCATCCTTACTCATCACTATCCAAGTACTTAAATGCATCTGGGGAGGCGGTAGCTCGATCGGTAGAGAGTTGGCTTGCAGTCCCGAGGGACCCAGGTTCGAATCCTCGCTCGGGCAGGGAACAGTTTAAGGATTTGAATTTCATTAAATCAGGCTTTACTGATCTACCAAAAGACCCGCTGACATGTCGTAAAAATAACCCCGCTAATACCAATACACCAGTCCTGTATGAGACAGCCCTAGCATGTATTCAATATGGACGGTGGGTGTTAGCGCCGAAGTGGTGACATGTAGAGGTGTATGGTATGTAGGAGGACGGCTGGGCCTTGATAGCAGGCTGTAAAGCCTATGCCCAGAGTCGGACACATAAAAAAAAAAAAAAACTCACATTCTCCATATCCTCCCCATCCAATCTCACTGTACTTTCACTGGCTTCACTTCTCTCGAAGACCATCACTTTACTCTTCCCTACATTCACCTTTTGATTCCGTTTCTTACACACCCTCCCAAACTCATTACCAAGCCTTGCAGCCCCCCTTCATCTTCACTCAACAACACAGTATCAACTGCAAACGACAGTACGGGGAGTTTCCAAACACTTCCCTCTCTCACTAGGGCTGCTCCACCATCCACTGCCCAACCTTTTATCTCTTTTATAACCCCATCCATGTACAGATTGAACAACCATGGCGACATGACACATCCTTGTTTCAATCCAACCTTCAAGTGGAAAGATTCACTCATTTTACCATCCACACACATTGCAGCCTTAGCACCCTCATACATACTCTTTACTGCCTTCAACAACTTCCCATCCACTCCATATATTCGTAATACTTTCCACAATCCTTGTCTATCCACCCTGTCATATGCTTTCTCCAGATCCACGAAGGCTGCATACAACTTCTTTCCCTTCTCTAGAAACTTTTCCACTAAAGATTGAAGAATGAATATCTGGTCTACACAACCTCTTCTCTTCCTAAAGCCTCCCTGTTCTTCTCCAACTAATTCCTCTGTTATTTCCCTAACTCTGTCAATAAGTATCCTACCATATACTTTTCCTGTTACACTAAGAAGGCAAATGCCCCTATGATTACCGCACACTGCTTTTTCCCCTTTTCCTTTGTGCAGGAGAATAATTATACCTGACTTCCAATCCTCCGGGACTCTACCTTCCTCCCAGGCCAATCTGCACACCTTCCAAATCCATTCTATTACTATCTCTCCCCCATGCTTCAGCATTTCACCACACACTCCATCAATTCCTGGGGCTTTCCCCGTTTTAAATTTCTTCATTGCTTCCACTACTTCCATCCTACTGATTTCTTCCTCTCTTCTCACAACCATCCTTTTCCCCGCCATTTCCCAGCCACTTATACGTGATAGGAAGCGTTAGGAGAAACACGTTAAGGTGGTTTGGGCATGTGGAGAGGATGGAGAGTGAAAGACTGATGAGGAGAGTGTATGTGAGTGAGGTGGAGGGGGCAAGAGGGAAGGGGAGGCCGAGAATGAGATGGAGGGATGGAGTGGAGAGGTACATGAGAGAGGGAGGTGTGAGTTGGGAGCGGGGTAGTGAAATGGTGGGGGACAGAGTGACATGGAGGCGATTTGGTTGTGGCCACCCCATGCAGGATTGAGGCGTCTGGCAATAGATAGATAGATAGCCTTTCATTCTGTATGTTCAACAATTCGTTAAAGCGTTCTCTCCATCTGTTCACTTTTTCTCCCTTCTCCACTTGTAATCTACCGTTTTATCTTTCACACCCCCACTAACTTCGTTGGCACCCTCTCTAGCTCTCTTTACCTCTTTTCTTACATTCCTCTTTGCACTCAAATTCCTTCCAAATTCCTCATCCACTCTCTTCTTACTCTCGCTTACTAATCTTTTCACCTCGCTCCTCTCTACATATAACTCTCTCATCCATCTCTCATCTTCTTCGACGCCCCTGTTCCTCATCCACTCATTATATGCTTTCTTCTTTTGTGCCACAGCCTCTCTCACCTCTTTCGTCCACCATGCTGTTCCCTGAACCCCCTTTCATCTTCTCTTCACCCCACACACCACCTCACATGCTGCACAGATTTCTTCTGTGAATATCTTGCACACACCTTCCACATCCCCCATCTGCTCTGGAGTTGCTCAGGTTAAATATGGTAAATCACCTTGAACACAAGGAAGGTTGAATAGAGTGACAGCCAGTTTTTTATTACCCCCATTTGGAAATTTAAGAGGGCCCTAAATAAGGCTCCCATATTCTTCATCATTTAACCTGTAGGAGACAACTCCTACATCCATGGCAGCATTTAGATGGGAGAAAGACCTCCTACCACCTCGTGGATTTGAGATGTGGTGCGTTTGTCCACACACTCTGCTGACCCATGACCTCTATCAGCTACTCTATCGTATTACATATTTCAGTAATCCTTACGTAGTTAATATTTTTAGGTAATATGATGGAATACCTGTCTATGGTAGATGTATAGTATGTAGATGATGATTCTGGGAGCTTAAATGATGTGTGAATAATGGCTTTATTTCACTTGGTATGCTGTTGGTGGTTTTCCCACTGTACTTTGTAATTATTTTTGGTCGTTTTATTGTTTCGTTGTTTGTTACCAACATTAAAGAAAAAACAGCTGAAAGAAATTACATGAAACTTCAGGGTATGTGGGCACTGGTCCCAGAAAAAAGTGATTAAATTTTGGAGGTCACCGTGCGAATGTAAAAGGTCAAAATCAAGGTCACGTATTTTCCGAGGGCTATAACTTGAAAACGGTTGAAGATAGAGATATTTGCTCTTAGGAACATACAGGAATTCATAATATGGGCTTTCATTTGGCACCAAGGCCTTTGACCTTGAGTGATCTTGAAAGGTCAAACTCAAGGTCACAGATGTTCAGGGGCCTATAACTCAAAACTGGTTGAAGGTAGATATTTACTATTAGCAACATACAGGAAGTCCCATATGGATTTTTAATTGGTACTTTGACCTTTGGCCATAAGTGACCTTGAAAGGTCAAACTCAAGGCCACAGAGATTTGGGGGGCTATAGCTCAAACTCGTTGAAGATGGAGATATTTCCTATTATCAGGATATAGGAAGTCTCATATGGCTTTCTTTTGGCACCATGACCTTTGACCTTGAGTGACCTTGAAAGGTACAATGCAAGATCACAGATATTCAGAGGGCATAACTTGAAAACATTTGTGCCATTACCTTAGATTTTAATTTTGTACTGACACTAAATGGCAGTACCGATTCAGTATATAACAGCAATAAAACAACTGCTGTTGGGCGATGTTTGTTTACCTGGCACCACTTGTTTCAGTTTTTTAGTTGTTGGATTTTCTATTACCTCATGTGCAAAAAAAATTAAATAAAAAAGTGGTGGTGATTTAGTATTACAAAAGTAAGTCACTGGTCTCCTCACCACAAATGTTTAGATTGAGTAGCCAAGCCCCAGGCTTCTGTGGTTTTTATTGGCAGTGCTGGATTGTGTGAATGATGCATAGATGGATGGTATTATTAACCCTTCCACGCATGATGACGCCTTAGGCGTCATTTGGGTCTTTCCTCGTAAATGCACAATGACGACTAAAGTGTCATAAAAGCTCAAAAATAATTTGTAAAAAAAATCGGTTGATTCACGTTAGTTTTTGATGCGTCATAGCTTACCTGACTCTCATCAAAAGTAATGAGTTGGCAACAGTGGGTCCCGATACCAGCATCAGTGCATACAGGTTGTTTAGTACCAAACTAGCTGTGGGGGAGGAGTGCGCAGTCCCTTGTCTCTTTAAATCCACTCGTATTACCCACATCACGGCAGCGTGACATATTTCACTATACCAATAGTGCTTATGTAGAGTTTTTGGGCACTATTTTGATTAGATTTGGTGTTTGCAATTGGAAATTTAGGTGTTTGTGAAGCATTTGTGGCAGTTATCAGCCGTTGAGCCAACGAAGATTTTGCTACTGTTTCTAACCTTGGCCCCAGAACTACACTGCCTCTACCCTTCACCAAATATGAGTATTCATCTATAAAAAGAGTGTCAGTGAATCATGTCAATATAGTTTCCAATACCTAGTGTGCAAGGAAATAGTGAAACAGTGCAGTAGGTTAGAGGGAGGCAGGAAACAGCCCTATAGTTACAAAACCTTCGTGAGAGTGCCGTAGTTTTTTTTTTGCATTTTTCTCGAAAACTATTAGGCTTAGGAGAACCGTTCAGGGCTCAAATGAAAGTCCATAAAATTCTGCATAAGACAATGAAATAAAAACATACTACTGCCAAGAAAAGTTTTTTGCTAGAGCTCCCCTAATCAAAACTCTGTTCTCTGTTGCTTATTACTTGAAAACCATACCTCATATCATAATGCCAACTATCCCATTCGAAAGCTAATAAAACTCTCTTTTAACCCCTTAACCGTGGGTTGTCACTCTCGTGATGGTCAGGAGCAATGGATTAAACCGCGGGGCGTCACTTTGGTGATTTTGTGTTGTTTTGAATTCGCCCGGGTTTTCAGTTGGTGATTTGTATCATCTATCAGCACTGCCAGTGTCCAACAATAGTCAGAGCTGCTAATGTCATCAGTACTACCATCCATTGTTGACAGTTTAGCCATTTTCCCCCATTCTAGACCCCTCTCCCTACCTCCCCTCCATTACCCTCTCGTGTCGTCTGCTCAGCCGCTCTGCGCTACATAAATCTTCCCTGGATTTTTCCACTGATTTCATC
>JAGKTI010000055.1:112034-132762 GCA_018397915.1 Birgus latro
AAAAAAAATAAGGTAATTGATAGTGCCATACACCTGGAATTGGCTAATTATCACTTGACAACATCCAGCCTGCACTCGTTCGCTAATTTCCCCTGCTTTTTTTCCCCGTGAAATATGCCGTATGAACTACTCTCATAATATAAATGTATATAAGAAAGGAAGGGAGAAGCCTGAGTGATATTTATATTCACCTGGAACTACCTAATTTATTATGTATTGTCTAGATTTCCTACGACTTATTTCTTAGCATATACATTAGCAGCTGACATGTTCATCTCTTGGCTACCCAGATACCTACATCTCAGTTCACTCCCGTCCTTCAACGTGTAAGGACGTCGCAGTCGCGCCCCTCCATTTCTGCTGCTTTTGCGCCAATTATAAAAGGCCCTGTGACCTCTAGCCCTATTATGGGAAGCGGTAAAGGACTGTAGATATATATAAATGCAATAAAGTACTAGAAATAATAAAGTGTGAGTGTGTATATGAGTAAGAAATGACAGAATACCAGTGGTGAATTAGTGCGAGTGGGAGGCTCGTTTGCGCTCGTATTTTACATTGCTTTCACAGTGTTTTTTTTTTTTTTGAGTATGGATTCCAAACTACTTGGGAATCGTTGAATAGTGTTTCTAGTGTTAATATCTGGCAGTGGTATTCATATTACGGGAAGTCTGGAAGTGTAAAGTGGAGACTTAGTTACCCAACTTCAGAAATCTCCACAAGTCCTACGGTAGTCAACAAGTGCAAAAAAAATATCCCAGGAGAAAGCTGAAGGTATGCGCCATATGCATATTTAATTATAATATTCTAGGACTAATAACTGATTTTTGGCAAATATTTTTAAAAAGTCAGTCGGAGCGCGAATATCCCCGTGGGATGGGCACAGCGCGCCTCCGACAACCCCGCGGTTTAAGGGGATAAATGATGGTATAAAATGTAAAGATATGTTAGTAAACATTCGAGCTATGATGTTAGGAAGTGAGGTGAATGTTCCCGAATGTTTATTCACACCGCCCTAATGTACGTATAGTTTTTTTTTTTTTTTAATCATGTAAAACAAACATCGACAAATAGCATATGCAGGTTTTGTGGCAAAATAAATATGTTTGGGTGGTCAAAATAAGCCGAGAATACACTTTTTTGGAGCGCGCGGCAGGTGCGGAGGGGAGGGGAGAAAGGCAGTGTGTCATGGAACACGAAACTTATTAAAACTTACTGAACGCGAAAGGGTTAAACTAGTACTTTTTTGCTTTCTCTTTGTTTGTTGATCGTATCTTATTTTTCTTTCTTTGTCTGCCTTTGTTTCTTGATCCAGTCTCATTCTCTTTCTTTCTTTGTTGATCCTGTATCACCCTGTCTCTAAGGTGGGAATTAGGATTGTGAAGATGATGATGATGATGATGATATCTGTCAAAACAAACAAACAAAGAAACTCATTCAGTAGCACACTAACTAGCTGGTGTAGTGTGATTGTGATAGGAGCACTGTGTAGCGGCGACTTTGAGGTTAAGTCTACCACTAGCTGCATCACACCATGTTGCTTGGTCATCGAGATACACACTCTTCAGTAAACATGTGTTTAGTGCACTTGGTGAATTTTCTCCTATCTAGTTCATCATCAGAAATTGGTGACCTTTCAGGGTGGATTTAAATGTTGGGAACAAAAATAAATTTGTAGGGGCCAAATCCAGAGAGTAGGGTGGCTGGGGGACGATAGTTGTCTTGTGCTTTGGCTAAAATTCACGGATAAGGAGTGATGCTTTACCAGGTGCATTGATGAGGTGCAATTTGGGTTTATGCCAGGGAAAGGTACCTCTTATACAGTATTAATTGTTTGACAGCTTATGGAAAAATACATAGGAAAGAAGAGAGTGCTGTATCCTTTGACTCTGTTGATTTGAAGAAGGCCTTTGACAGAGTTCATAGTGAAGTGATGAAGTGGGTAGTAAGTGTGGTACCCTATTCATTGGTTGTCTGATTTCCTTTTACCACAGTGACACAGAGACTAAGGTGCAAACACACTCTGAGATGGGAGAAAGGGAACTTGTTGGACCTAACAGCAGTTTATTGTAAGATTACAGCAGGTGCGGTGTATGGGGGGTAGTCAGCTGCTGTAGTAATAATGGCTCCAGGTGGTGCTGGTGAAATATTGCTTGAGAAGCTAGACCTGGTGCTGGTGAGCTAGTTGGACCTGGTGCTGGTGAAGTAGCTGGACCAGGTGCTGGTGAACTAGCTGGACCAGATGCTGGTGAACTAGCTGGACCAAGTGATGATGAACTAGCTAGACCAGGTGCTGGTGAACTGATGTTGACACTCACCCTGGTCTGACTTCCTTGGCATGGCTGCGACGTCACCCTCTCTGCTCCTATGGGCAAGGACACACTGACCAGGGGTCCCCTGTGCCGTTGTTGCCTGGAGCACATATATTTTGTCTCCGGGACTGCCAAGAGAAGGTGTTGCAGTGGATTCTGTTGTAGTGGACGCTGGTGGTGGTGTTCACTACAATACTCCCCTTCCTCCTTGGGTGCTGTAGGAAGATGGCTCGCTCTAATGTATGAGACATAGTGCCCTGGGATGCGTATGGTGCAGCCACTACGGGTCGTGTATCTGCCAGTAGCATCCGTGGCAGGATCGGGAGAAGAAATCCGTGGAGGAAGAACGGAGGTGTGAGTGTTGCCTTGGGTATCATTATCTGGTGAGGTGGACGGTGGAACCTATACATCAGGTGTGCATGTTGGTGGTGGTAGTGATGATGGTGGTGTGCTGGGTGTTGGAGGCTCCTGGCCGTTGGTACAGTATCTAGTTGTTCATCTGGAGGCATGGTTGCTGGCTTAAGGCAGTCAGTGCTCACGGTGGTCTGTTTTCCCTTGCTGCTGATTGTTATGAACTTCGCTGAACTGGAGATGACTTGGAATGGGCCATTGTAGGGGTGCTGGAGAGGGTGATGGTGGGCATCCGTCTGACAAAAATGTAGTCAGCATTGATGAGGGCTGGTGGTATGGCATTTTGGTTGTTTGAGGGTTGACAGAGAGCCGTGGTTTCGAAGGAGGTCACTGCGCTGTAATACCTGCAGTTGTGGTATCTGAGAAGAGGGGTTGAGTCTAGTGAGAAGTCGCAAGGAAGTCGGAGTGGTTCGCCGAGGGTGAGGTGTGCTAGACTGCAGTTGAGGTCTTCTTTGGGTAAAAAATGGATGCTTAGGAGCACCGTGGGAAGTACGTCCACCCAGCGGTAAGGGTGAGGCTGTGCCTTGATGGCTTGTTTCAGTTGGTGGTGAAAGCATTCAACCATGCCATTCGACAGCAGGTGGTAGACCGTGGTATGCTGTCGGGAAGTGCCGTGATATCACAGCAGCAGCTCTTCAGAGGTGTTATTCAAACTGTACATCCTGGTCGGTGATGATTGTAGTCAGGGCGCTGAAGCAAGAAACCCACCTACACAAAAAGGCCAGGGCGATGGTCTCTGCATTAACTTCTGGCATAGGGATGGCCTCAGCCCATCTGGTGAATCGGTCAGTGCAAGTGAAGAGGCAGGTGTAACCCTGGGAAGACAGAAGAGGTCCCACAATGTCCAGGTTAATGGTCATGAAGTGTCCTTCAGGGATGGGGAGCATCTCGACAGGGGAGCAAGTGTGACAATGGACCTTGGATGACTGACATGCAAGTCACTGAGTAGTCCAGACACGAGAGCCTGCCTTGATGCTAGGCCAGACAATGCGCTGAGTGAGAACATGCTGGGAGACCTGTACACCTGGATGACTTAAGCCATGTATTCAGTTGAATATGACGTGACAAAGGTTGCCTGGGATGGACAGCCTGGGCTGCCCACAGAAAACATCACACCAGATCTTGAGATCTGTCCCAGGAATGGGGAGCTCCTGAAGGCCTGAGGGTGAATTCCTGTATTTGGCAACTTCGTCATCCTCCTGGGCTGCGGAGAGAAAGTTGTAGTCTGGGAACACCTGAGGTGTGATGATGGAGATGCGGGAGAGGGCATCAGAGATTTTATTGTGTTTGTCCTTGATGTGCTGGATGTTGCTGGTGAATTCAGAGATCTAGCCATGTAGTAGGGAACTCTGGGTGTGTGTGTCTCCGAGCTTGTGGCAAAGGCGTGGACAAGTGGCTTATGGTCCGTGCAGATGGTGCATTGGTGGTCCTCGAGGAAGTGCAGTAAGTGCTTGACAGCAAGGTACATGGCCAGTAGTTTGCGATCAGAGGTGCAGTACTTCATTTGGGTGGACTGGAGAATTTGTGAAAAAAAAGCAATAGGGATTAGCTGGCCGTTGATCTCTTGCTGTAAGGCTGCGCCAACAGCAGTGGCCAAGGCATTCGAGGTAAGTGTGGTGGTGGCGTTTGGTGCGTGTTGAGTGAGTAGAGTGAGGCGCAAGATGTTTTCCATAACAATGGTGAATGCAGCCTGGGCTTCCTTGGTCCATGTGAGCGGCTGATGGGATGACTTTGGAAGCCCTTTGAGGTGGTTGTGGAGAGGTGCAAGAAGGTCAGCTGCTTGTGCGATGAAGGGGTGCTAGCAGTTGACAATGCCAAGGAACCCCCTAAGCTTCTTCACTGTATCAGGCTGAGGGTACCATTGTCAGTAGGTAGATAGGTAGGCAGATGCCACCAGTGCCAGTAATGCAGATAACGTAGAAAATCGTTGCCACCAGTGTCGGGTATCGTAGAGTATTATAGATTACCGCCCCTGCCAAATGTAGATAATAGTCGTAGCATAGGTGTTGAGATTGTAGTGGTAGAGTGGTAGATTGGCAAGGCACCTATGTCACCAGTAGATGTAAAGAGTCGTGAGCTGTTGGATAGCGTGGAGGTTGTGTATTTGTGAGTTTTAACACTCCAGTCTTGAGGTAGGTCTTTCACTCTGCCCCCCTCTATCTATCTTGTATTGTAAGTGAAGGTGAGGTAGAGATACTTGGGTGTTAAGAGGTTTTACTGTGAAATTGTTCACTGCCTACCCCTGCACTTGTATGATGTAATGCACTGTTCTTCAGAGTGACAGCTGATCTCAGGCTGCCAACCTCCTACTCATACTGTCCCCAGTCTCCTTCTCCTGCTGCTGCTGCTATCTCTCTCTGACTCCTACTGATTCCTGCACATGATTTCTAGGTATATATTACTGCCTGGTTTCTGGCTGGCTGTGTGTATAGTGTCTAGCATGCCTCCGTCACATGGCTAACTGGCTTCCATGAGAGGCATCGTATGTTTGACATACGTCGTGTGTTTAGACATTCTTGGTAGTCTAGGCCAAGGGATGTTTTGTGATTCCCTTCCTGATGCATCTGCTTATTACATATTGTGCTACTGTTACCTAATGTATATAACTATTACATATTGTGCAATGATTGTATTAATACCTGTACCACTTCGATCTTCTGTGGGTGAGGTTGGGTGCCATCTGCAGAGACTCTGTGGGTGAAGAAGTCAAGTGATGCAGCACCAAAGATGCACTTGGCCGAACGAATCTTGACACTGAAGTCCTGGAGGCATTGGAGAAGGAGCTGCAGGTGATGGTGATGGTCAGTAATGGACAGGGAGGCAACCATCATGTTTTCAGTGTCTACTGCGATGAAATCGAGGTCGCGGAGAATATGGTTCGTGAATTGTTGGAAGGTCTGACCTGCATTGTGTAGTCCAAAACTTATGTAGGCATATTCAGAGTCCAAAAGGAGTGGTGATGGCAGTTTTCTGGACGTCTTCAGGTGCCACTGGAATCTAGTGGAAGGCATGCACAAGGTCAGTTTTGGGAATATCTAATTGTTGTAGAGCTTGTGGTGGAAATCATGGATGTGTGGGATGGGGTGGCGATCAGGTTTTGTAATCCAGTTCAAGGCCCTGTTGTCCTCGCAAGCTCTTCACTTACTGGGGTTAGGTTTGGGGACCATGTGGAGCAGAGAGGCCCAAGAGCTCTTGGAGGGCTGAATGATGCCTTGGTCCAGGAGGGAGCTTAATTCTCCCTTGGCTGCATTGAGTTGTTCTGGAGGAAGGCGGCAAGGCCCGGCGAAAACTGAGGGTCCTGATGTTTCAATGTAGTGAAAGATTCCGGCAGAGGTGTGGACTGGCGATGTGCATGGAGAGAACAGTTCAGAGAAGTCCTGCTGGAGGTAGGAGAAGTTGTTGAGCTGTGAAAGATAGGAAGTAACTTCCGTCCCTGTGGCAGGCTTGCCTGCCACCTTCCGTCTTGAGGGAACGCGAGTGAGGCAGTTGTTGGATGGCTCAGCTATGAGTTTGTGGTAGGCTAGGAAGTCTTAGTCAAGGATCGGTTGAGAAACGTTAGCAGCAATGAAAAGGCAAGTCAGGGTATGTGGCAGGCCAAGGTCGACGTTGAGGGTCAGCACACCATAAGTAGCGATGGGCGATCCGTTAGCTGTGCAAAGGTCATAGGCAGGCTGTTGGCAGTTGTGTTAAGGAGGTGGAGGAATGATGCTGAAGGTTGCTTGTGTGTTGACAAGGTAACAAAATCTTGAAGTGCGGCCGGTAACGTGCAGGAGGGTGACGCGCTGCAGAGGAGTGATAGCCGTGGCAGGAGTGTCTGTTTGATGGGGTGAAGGTGAGAGGTTGGTGGTGTCTACCATCCCTCTCTGCTGGAGTTTTCCTGAAAAGTGCAGAGAGTGCTGCAGTTGCGGGCTTAAGGGCCAAAATGGGCTTGGAACCAACATACCTTGTCCCATTGAGTGGTGGTAGGGTGGAGTGCAGAGTTGTTTTGTCGATTGTTAGATGGCCATAGTTTCAGAGCACCTTGGGGTTGTTGGCCATGGGTGAGCAGATGTTCCAAGGTGTTGATGCATCAGCAGAGGGCCTGGTGTTTGCTTTGAATTCTGTGGGCTTGAGAAGGCAAGTGGCTAGGATGTGGTGGGTAGCTGGTGGCAGCATTGGCAGTGCTGTCCTGGCTTGAGGTGATGATGGAGGCAGTGTTTTGGTGGACCAGTGTCACCAGTGAGATACTCTTCCTGAGTACCCTATCTGCAGGCTGAGGAGGCATTGTCCACAGTTGATAGGGCGAGGCGGATGTCATCGGAAAGCTTTTAGCTACGTAGTTGCTGCAGGATGGTGTTTTGCAGCTTGTCAGTGCTATGGTTGTTAATGCTCTGCATCTCTTCCCACAAGCGGGCACATGTGGAGTTGCCGAGTGTGAGGTCTTTGAGGATGTTCTTGCTTGACCGACGGTACCGGTTGAGGAGGGTGTCTCTAAGGGCGGTGAACTTGTGGTCGGCTGGTGGGTTGGTGATGACTTCCAAAACCTTTGAGGCAAAATCTGTCGGAAGAGCACAGGGCAGTGCCATGTACTTTTGTGAGTCTGTAGCCATGCTGCCAGTGAGAGCAGCTTCAACATGGTCCAGCCAGTCTCTACATTGTGAATGACTGGGGGAAGAATTATCCTTTGCTCCACTATCGTCTGGGGTGTCACTTCGGGGTCACTGTTTGTGGTGCCCCATTCACAGGTTGTCTTATTCCTTTTACCACAGTGACACAGAGACCATGGTGCAAACACAATCAGAGATGGTAGAAAGGAAACTTGTCGGACCTAACAGCAGTTTATTGTAAGATTACAGCAGGTGTAGACTGTAGGGAGTAGTCAGCTGCTGTAGTGATGACAGCCCTCACTGGTGCTAGTGAGATATAGCTAGAGAAGCTGGGGCTGATGCTGCTAGGGAGACTGGAACTGGAGCTGGGGCTAGTGAGGTAGCCGGACCAGGTGCTGGTGAAATAGCTGGATCAGGTGCTGGTGAACTAGCTGGACCAGGTGCTGGTGAACTAGCTGGACTAGGTGCTGGTGAACTAGCTGGACCAGGTGCTGGTGATCTAGTTGGACCATGTGCTGGCAAACTAGCTGGACCAGGTGCTGGTGAACTAGCTGGACCAGGTGCTGGTAATCTAGCTGGACTAGGTGCTGGTGAAATGATGTTAATGCTCACCCTGGTCTGACTTCCCTGGAGTCTGGCAGCAGAATCACCTGCTCTTCTTCTGCGGGCAAGAAGGGCACACCAGCCAGGGGTTCCCTGTGCCGTTGTTGCCCGGAGCGCACGTATGTTGTCTCCAGGACCACCAAGGGAAGTGGTTACAAGGGAGACTGTAGTAGTAGTTGTTCCCTAGGCAGTCTGGCCGAACTGCCTTGAGTCCTTAAGGAAGGCAACGGCTGAGACCGGGCTTTCCCACAGAGCTCTCAAGGAGTGTATGTTGTGTTGTTGGCACAGGTGATTGTGTGCAATGCAGTCTTCCATAATGTGCTTAATAGTATGGGGTGCTGTGTTGCATCCTGGACAGGCATCAGTGACGGAGTCATCCAGCCTCTTCTGATAACTCAAGAGGGCTGGATGATGCCCACATTTCAGCCTGTCCAGATGGACCTTGTCCTTATGAGAGAGATAGGATTCAGAAGGGTGGATATCAGGAGGCAGTGCATGCAGCTGTGTGTTGTATATAAGTGACTGAATGGAGCAGCGAGTGATTTGAGTATGGATATGCTTCTGGAAGCTGGTCTGAGGTGGGCGAGTGGGGTAGAGATGATTGTATTTGTGTATGATATCATGTATAGAGTGTTGTTTTGATGTTCCATGGTGTGTGTGGATGTGCTGCCATGTAGCGTAGTGGATGGTGTGGGTTTGCGGAGGCTGTGGTGAGAATTTGGGTGCCTCTCATGTCTAGATGATCCTTGATTTTGAGGACTTTGGTTTCTTGGTATAGGTGGTCTGTGGGTGTAGTAGCTATGCAGCCTGTGATTATTTTTAGGGCCTTGTTCTGTTTGGTCTGTAGTGTGTTTTAGTGAGGTTAGAAGCCCGTGCAAGGCTTGCATAATTCAGCACTGAACGTATATATTGTTTGTTTTCTGTGGTTGTGGTTTCTTCGTTGTGTCCAAATGTTGTATGGGCAAGTGACCTTAAGGCATTGAGTCTTGATGTTAATTTATCTTTAATGTTTGTGATGTGTTGTTTAAATGACATTGATTTACTGTATGTTACACCAAGGATTTTGTGTGTGTGTATGTGTCTGCGTGTGGTAGGGGAGTGTTGTTTTTGGTGAAGTGTGGAAAGTGACTGTGTTCTGCTGTCCAGTTTGTGAGACGAGTCATTGTAGATTTGGCTGGGGCTATTATGAGCCTGTTTGTGGTGAACCATTCGTGTAGTGTGTTGAGGTAAGGTTGGACGATATGTCAGCTGTGTTTGCGGTTGGTGTGTACATGTAAGTGTTATGTCATCCGCATGAGAAGCTGCAGTAAACCCTTGAAATAACAAACCCCGGTATTGCGAATTTCGGATATGATGAACGGCCAAATCGTGACCGAACTTCCCTCGGATTTTGTGAACAAAGGTCGCTAAATGTGGGGGAAGTTCACAAATCAGCCCACAGTGACAACAGCATCCCTTCCTGGCACAGTAAGTGTACTTCAACAGCATCCCATCCCGGCACTGTAAGTGTACTCTAACAGTCCTGCATGATACTGTATTCTTATTATTGGTACGGTAGAGTTTTCATACAACACGAGATAGGTTATGCAGAACCCTGTGCAAAACCAATTTCGCGCTAAAACATGACATATATTTACATGTAAAATAGGGGGTTAGGTTCTAGGAGCCCCATATTTTTCATTGAAAATATATTTAAAGATAGGTTAGTACAAATATGTCTGCTGTAATACATCCAAGACATGTGTTTGCATTACGATCTCACCGACTCCCCATAAAAATTGACTCCCCATAATACTCCCCATAAAAATTGTAACCACCATGGATTGCCATGAAGGCTCTTGAAAGTCCTCATTACCATTCAAGCAATAACTTCTGACCTAATTAACAGGTGAATAATGGCCACCCAGAATCATGCATATTTCACCAAGAATCACTTTTGGCGCATTCATTAAAAAAGAAAAAAAGTGTGAAACTATTTTTGAAAGTCATTAATCATCAACAATAAAGGAAAAAAAAAACATACTGAAGTCATTAGCATGGAGTGATTGCGTACTTCTCATTTCTCAGATATACACGAATGCAGTAATTGTAAATAATAAACAAGTCAGCCAAGCAGTATAATTTGTATGACAGTACAGTATACAGTAATTCACAAGAACTGAACTCACATAATGAGCTTACCTAACTACAGTATTTACGTCAACACGTAGTGTCTTCATATATTTAAGAGCCAAATTTTCTCTACCAAAGACCGTCAGTTTGTAACAAAAGATGGGCACTTTTTTTTTTTTTTTCCACACGTTGCACCCAAGGCGAAAACATGAATTTTACTGCTCCCTCATCATTAACCTTCCCCACAATGTAAACACACCCGAGTCATTGTGTCATCGTTTGCATATAACACCATACTCCATTTCGTCCAACAGTTTTAATTATCCTTTGGAATAAATGCTTTTCTTGTGTTCTCAGGGTGCTTAGGCATAACTACATAACTAAAGTTGGTTTGGAACCACGTGCTTAGAGTTCTGAGGGGAAATTAGGAGCAAGGAAATAAGCTAATAAACGCTTCTCGTCACAACGACGATATACACAACACTGAGGCAGGCGGTGGCAGGTGGTATGGGACATGGGTCACGTGGGTCAGGTTGGGTCGAGGAAACCAATCAGCGACTGACAAAAGCATAACACAAGAGTTGTAAACAAAAGCAGTCATCTGGAAATCCATTACCTAAACTCATCCACTTCCCACACAGTTTCTTGCGCAGTTGGGTGAAATTACCGTGCTATTACGTAATTATGGGAGAAATTAAATGCCCGTCTTAAAGAACATTGTTTCGTTTTGTCTTAAATCGTGACTCTACAGTATTGTATTTATATGTACAACTTCATACAGCATTGTATTTACATGTACAACTTCATAAACCATTGAATTTTCCATGTAAAACTTCACAGAGTTAGTTTAGGTTATGTTTGAGCACGTAGGACCGAACAACTCCCCTTATACAGTGGGTACTCGAGTTTAGCGTTTGCTTTATTCTGGCCACACCACGCTGAACTCGATTATCGCCGAACTCGCGATATATGTTTACATGTAACTAGCCTTGTTCCTTTTGACTCGCGGCAGTATCCACTTATGTTGACCTCTTTGTCCAAGTTATTCTCTGATATAAAACTACAGTATAAGTAGTCTGCCAGTATAGTATAATTTTAGCAAGGTTTATGTAACACATAAGAAGGTATTTTCATTCATTAGAAGCATCATGGCCACCAACCTGCTTCACTCCCAGTGTTCAATCCACCAGTTCTTTCCAACTCGGTTCCATTTGCCTTTTAACTTTTCTCAAATGCCACTATAAATAATTTACTGCATAACACATTAAAATTTAAGCAAGGCCTGGGCACAATAAAACTCATAAGTAATATAAAAAAAGTTTTTTTTTCTTACGGACAAACTCTGAGGTAACCATTCCGACTCGGCTCACCCAACTCTTCCCCCACCTGGCCGAGTGTTATCATCATTCAGCACCTGGTGAAGGATCCTTTAGAGCAAATCGTTCGAAATCATGGCCCATATCTTCAGGGTCATCGTCAAGGAACAGTGAATCCTCCTGATTGTCTTCACTGGCAGGAGCTGGATCCTGGACGGGAACTGGAGGTGTAGCTTGTACCTTGCGTGCAGTGTACCGTGTGATTAATGTTTGGTGTCTCGAATTTATTCTTTTTCTGTGCAGTTCTTCATATGCAGCAGCGCTTTTCTTGATAAATTCAGTACAGGCTTCACTCCGTCCAAGATTGAGATCACACTCGGTGACTGCCTGTTTGTATCTCTCGGCAATTGCCAAGATCTTGGTTATCTGTTGAGTGGTTGGCTCACCTTGTGTTCATTCCGATCCTTGTTCATTCTCCTCATTTTCCTCAGCATTCTGATTTTCTTGTATCATATCTTCCACATTCTCATCAACAATTGTCTGGCCAACCATTTCTTCTATGTCAGCAGCCTCCTCCTGATTGAAACCACCATCCCTTATTGTTCGAGCTTTTTCAGCCACAGCTGTAACTGCTGCCACCATGCTTTGCCTGTCACAGTTTTCCCCTCCACCTACTGTTGCCGTGATGTCTACTCCAGGGAGAATTTTCTTCCATCCATGATGAATTGAGGGGTGGCGCGTCAAAAGGTCCCAACACGCCACCCCCCGGGAAAACCGTTTTTTGTTGGAAATCACTATTTCAACCCTTCCTCTATAATGTGGGAGTGGATGTAAGGACATTCTGGGACTGGGAATATTGTTGAAAGTCCATTGAAAAAAAGTACTACCCTCACCTCAAACGCCTGGCTGAGTTCATCGCCGAGCTGGTGCCGCGAGTCAGAGGGTCCCAACATCCCGTATTGTGGCAGCATAAAGGAACATGTCCTGTTTCTCAGGCGCGCGAACAGCTGATAGTGCGGCGACCAATGAAAACTTAGGCTGTGGTGACTCTCTGCTCTGTGATTGGCTGCGCGCTTCTCACGGGCACCAAGGCAGAACAAAAACACAACTAGTGCGCCCTCAATACTGTTTGACCCGCCGTGTGTTGTGCATTGTGCTGTGTCAATCATACTTCTCCTGGGAATAATACCAACTTACTGTATCCATTCGTCTTTAAATTGATACCAAAGTGTTTTGCAATATCCAGCAATGGTAATGAGCGAGAGGAGAGTGTGACTGGGCCCTCTGGAGTTAATAGAGAGGCGGTGTTCCCCACCGTCTCTTTTTGTGCATGTGGTGATGTTAGTGACGATGATGGTGTCGATGACCCTGAATTTGTGCAGTTAAGTGATACAGAAAGCAATGATTTTGAGCTTGGAGAAAGATAACGGTGGTGGAGAAAGAGGTGTTGCTGGTTAGGGAGGCAGTGGTAAAGGTGGTGGTGGTGATAAAGGTGGTGATGCTATGGCGGGGCGACGCAAAAGTATGCCTGCCACCATGATTGAAAAGAAAGGGCGTGTAAGGGCAAGGCAGGAGGAAAAGTGGGAGAAAAACATAGCAAAGAGAAAGCGTAATAATGGTGAAGAATACATTTCGTACACCACAAAGAAAGTGATGCCAGCAAAACAGGTCGGCCCACCATACAGTTTTGAAAAGATCGGTAGGGCTAACATCGACGAGAGTTTTTGGTCTGTTGGTATTATGATCACCATAATGCCTACCTCTTGGGCCTCATAAGGCAGGAAACTGTGAAACGTAAGTGCATCAAGGCTGAGATGAGCAGGAGGGCCATGAACTACAAGTTTTTTGTGAAGGTTCGTGGAAGGGAGTTTCCTGTCTGCCGCCAAGGTTTTGCCTCCATCCACGGCCTTGGTGAAATGAAAATGAAAGTGCTCAACAAGAAGGTGCAGGCACCTTCCACTGGAACACCGATTCCAGACAAGCGGGGAAAGTACCCTTCACCTCAGGCCATATGTGGGGTGGAGTTGCAGTGTGTGTATGAGCACATTGCTTTGTTACCCCTCACAGCCAGCCACTACACTTGCCATACCACCCCTCATCGTCGCTACATGGAGTTTGGTAGCAGCTTCAGTGACGTCTGCTTTCATTACAAACAGTGGATGTTCAGTACCCATCCGGAGGAAGAGACTGTCACTGAACGTTTTTATCGGACAATCTTTACACGGGACTACAACATTGTCTTTTCACCACCGAAGACTGATGTGTGTACTACGTTTGAGAGGCTGGCCAATGTGATAAGAACAAGACGAGAGGAGGGGGCTGACGTCTCTGCATTTGAGGCTGAGTTGGCAGAGCACAACGCCTTTGCTCAAGTGCCTCACAACCTCCAGCAACAGGCTGAGAGTGGTTAGTTCTTGGGAGATGTGAAGATTATTGCCATCGACCTTCAGCAGACTCTTCCCTGCCCTTGTCTCCGGGCAGCGTTGCATACAACAAGCGCAAGCTACGGGTCTACAACTTCTGTGTGTACATCAGTGCGGAGGAGGCAACCATGTTCATGTGGGACGAGGTCAGTGGAGGGCAAGGCTCGTATGAGATTGCAAGCTGTCTGATGAAGTGGCTCGAGATCAAGATGGACCAGCAAGGGCAGGTTTTTACAACTCTGTGCATATTCTGCGATAACTGTGCAGGGCAGAATAAGAACATTGTCGTGCTCCTAATGGCCCTTCTTCAGGTACATGCCAAGAGGCTTTCATGGGTGGAGTTTATCTTCATGAAGGCGCTGGCCATTCTTACCTCCCCTGTGATCGTGCTTTTGGCCACATAGAGAAGAAGGTACAACAGACAGCGACCATCTGTAGCCCCAAGGAGTACCGAGAACTCATTGCCACCTCAGTGAAGCGTCGGTTCCCTGTGGTGATGAAGCGGGATGACTTCTTGGGCGTCAAGAGCCTGAAGTTTAACATAACAGAGCGGAAGACATCCGGCTTTGCCCAAGCCTGCCAGCTGGTGGTTGACATCAGGTTTACGCAGGGGTACATTGTAAAGGACTCGTATAACTTCTGCAATGACCCTGCACACTACAAGGAAGTCAACCTGATGAAGGGGAAGGGAAAGTTCACCAAGGACCGGTTCAACCTTTCCCGAGTGCCACTGGTGGGAAAGTACTGTACTGAGTGCCCCCTGACCCAGGAAAAGAGAGCTGACCTTTGTAGCCTTTTGCCTCTTGTGAGTGCCGAGGCTAAGCAGTGGCTATTGACACTCCTTGACCGCCAGCAGGAGCTCCAGCAGGCAGGCACGACTCCTCAAGGGGAAGAGGAAGAGGATGTCTCCGAGCTGGTGTGAAGCCTCGGGCCCCTGCCGCACCATAGGCCCCTGCCGCATCACCTTCCACGCTCCCTTCGTTGATGACTCACGAACTGGACTTGAATTATGGATAATGACTGGATGCTACCACAGCACCATTATTGGTGAGTACTGAAGAGTGTTTTTGTGTCGTTCTGGCAATATTATTGACAGAAGAACATGTAAAAGGAAAAGAATAATATTATTTTTTTTCCCAAGTTTATTATTTTTGCTCTTATTATTATTGCCTTTTATGTTTTCTATTGTTTTCCTCTTTCGATATTGACATACAGATATACAGCCAAGAGTAACATCTGGTACAGGAGTGACATTGGTGTTATTGGTGTTTATTGCATTTTTTTTTATTTTTTGGCATTTTTTCACATTGTAGGTTTTATTTTTGTATTGTTTATTAATTACCTACCTTTCATACGTGATGATTGTTAATATTGACCAATAATATGCCAGAAATCGCACCAAAAGTTCGGCATTAAGCAAAAAACTCAAATCGATTATAATATTCGCCAAACTAATTCTAACATAAATTCAATATATATAAAAAAACACATCAACATCGTCATTGGCATACATAGAACTATAATTCTGCCAAAAATGAATAATCTAGCTCAAGTAATAACAGAGAGAGAAGCGAAAACACATTGCCGAACTTTGGCGACGATTTCTGGCGTTTTTTAAAAGTGACGCGTTGGGACCTTTTGACGTGCGACCCCTCAGTTCTTGCTGCATTAATGTAATGCCAACATTCCACCATCAGATCGACTCCTTGTTTGATGTTGAAGCGACTGAAAAACATCTTCATTTTTTCTTCCGGGGTATCTACATTTGGCAACGGTGCTGCATGACTCACCAGCTGTTCAGTTGTAGCGCTGGCTGGGTGATGTTGGCCGTTTAACTCCACGTGATCATATGCTTCTTTATTGTTTGATGTGCCGGCTGCTGGTTCTGGCTTCACCTCATCTTTAACTTGTTGGAGAATCTGCAAATTTATATGTCGTAGGCTGCTTTTAAGTATGGCAAACGGAGCAGAAATCATATAAAAAATATAAAAACAAGTGGGGTAACAAAAAAAAAGTTTTATGGCTGCATTTCGCTTGGGCACAAAATCCGATTTGCTGCTATCTCATTTGGGCACCAGTTTACCACTTCATTTGGGCGCCAACACATCGTTGCTAACCAAACTTAACCTTCACTAATCTAATCTAACAACATATCTTATCCTAACCTAACTTGACCTAACCTTAACCTAACCTCTCCTAACCTAAATTAAGTTAGGTTAGGCTAGATTACTGTAGGTTAGGTTTGGTTAGTAACAATATGTTGGCACCCAAATGAAATAGCAGCAAACTGGATTTTGCGCCCAAATGAAATGCAGGGAATTTTATTCAGGCTTAGTACAGACGATTTTAGTCACAAACTGTTTCCCAACATTAATGAACGTAATGAGTTTAGTCGTAATATTTTTATCCCATAGTCAATGATGATGAAGAAAACTGTCGAAATGAAGTTGAATAAAAACAAATGTTTAAGGATTTTAAATGAAAATACCGTAATTAACTACCTCGTCGCTGCCCAGTGCTGCCTCAAGTCGATCCCAGGCCCTACTGTAAAATTTCAGCTTGACGTTAGTGATTATCTCTTGATCTAGAGGTTGAAGAACAGAGGTTGTGTTTGGAGGGAGAAATACAATTTCACAATTTTGATGGCGTCCCTTGAGAAAGTGTGGATGACCTGGAGGATTATCAAGCAGCAACAACAACTTGAATGCTAAGTTGTTGCATTTGCAGGAAGCCTCTCCTTCAGGGATGAATGTGTTGTCGAATCAGTCCACGCATGTTGCTGAGGTCATCCATCCCTTTTTGTTAACCGCCCACTGTACGTTTAGTTTTTTCACGTTGGAGTTGCGGTAGGGGACAGGACATGCTCTGTTGTAGATGACGAGGGGTTTCATTTTGCAATCTCCAGCCGCAGTAACAGCAAAGAGCACGCTGAATTGCTGTTTATTAGGCTTATGTCCCATGGGTTTTTTTTCTTGGCTTACAATGGTTGATCTGGGTTTTTGTTTCCAATAAAAGCAAGTTTCATCTGTGTTAAACACTTGCTGAAGATCGTACCCACCGTCATCAATGATTTGCTTCAGCACACCAGTAAATTCTTTCGCTGCTGTTATGTCTGCCTCAGCAGCTTCTCCTAGTGCATGGGCACTTATGAGCGAATGCCGTTTTTCGAAGCGAGCAAACCAGCCTACGCTTGCTCTATGGTGGTGGGTTTTTAACGTTTAACTTGCGTGCAACAGCTTCGTAAATTTCTTTCGCCTTCCGTCTTGCCTGGCCTGAGGAAACACACTCCATGTTCACTTTTGTGGTCAATATATCTCCTTAGATAATGCTCTGTTGTGACCATCAGCTTACTGCTTGGGTATACAATATGTGCCACGGTGATCACTGAGCTGCCATGTGCATCTCTGAGGTACGATCTTATTGCATCACACTTCAACCTTATGCTTCTGACTGTAGATTCACTGATCTTAAACAATTTTCCAACCACACTTGGGCCTAACCCCGATTCAAGTTTATCCAAAACTTCACCTTTCTCTTTCATACTCTTTTTTTTTTTCATCCCGACCCTTTCCGTCCTGCTTCCCTCGCCTGAGGTAGGTTTCCGATCACTACTGAACATAGCACAATTAGTTGCTGTTCCCGACATTGTCCCATACTTCAATACGGAGTAAAGCACTGCTGTTTGTTGTTCGTCCTTGACCGCCACACGTGCGTTGGAGCCGGAGGGATGTGAAGGCCATCGAGCATCCCTAAAGCTGATTACAGGTTGGCGAAGTATTATTATTTTTTTTTTCTTGCATTTTCACAGTCAAAACTTGGTATTTGTAATAAGAAAGCCAAAGAAAATGATTTTTTTAAAACTACCTACCAGATTCTATGTGATTTATCGGAAAATGTCAGGATTGGGAACATTTGGAAACTGTACATGTTCCCGCTTGGTGAGTCGTAAATCTGACCGCAGAACAAATTAGCATCACGTTGCCAGGGTTGTAGCCAGGAAAATAGTGCTAAACACGAGAGAGGTGTATGCTAATGATGAGAGTTGGATATTTTAGCAGTCTCCGCCAAACTTGTGATTCCCTAGACTCGCATTACGCGGAACTCTGGTACCCACTGTATAGCGAACCGAGCTAAGTAATCCCTCGGAAATACCGAACCCTTCGGATATAGCGAACTTTCAGATATAGTGACCCACCCCTCCTCTCAATTAGTTCGTTATAATTGAGGGTTTACTGTATGTGTATTTGTGGTGTGTGGAACGTGGGTATGTCGTGCAGGTATAGGTTAAAGAGAGTAGGGGATAAAACAGATCCTTGGGGACGCTGTTTGTGAAGTTTCTGATGTTCGATGGTTGACCGGCAAATGTTACATGTTTACATATGCCTGCCAAGTAGTTTACCAACCATCTTTTTGTGTTATTGTGCATGTTTGTGTTGAATATCTTGTTTGTGAGGTTGTGGCAGGGGATAGCATCAAAAGCTTTTTTAATGTCTAGTGTGACTAGGAGTGTTCTATCTGGTGGCCTAGCTGAATTGATGCCATCAACAACTCTTTGTGTAAGGTCTGTAAGAAGAGTGTTTGTGGAGTGTAGTGGCCTAAAACCATGTGATGGGGCTAGGAGGATGTAAGGTTTAACTTGTTGTAATACCAGTCGTTCTGTGACTCTGGAGGGGATTCAGAGGAGTGTGATGGGGCGCTGTGAGGAAGGTAATGTGGGATCTTTGTTGGGTTTGGGGATAGTGATGATAGTACTGTGCTTCCAGATGTTGGGTATTACGTTGTGTGAGTAGCCGTAGTTTGATACGTTGGTGAGTGCTTGTATGCCGTGTGGTCCAAGGTGCTTAAGGTGTATGTTGCTTATGTTGTCTGGTCCACAGGTAAATGAGTGCTTAAGGTTGCTAATGATGTGCTTCATCTGGTTGTAAGTGAAAGGTGTGAAGTCTGGGTCTGTGGGGAACTGTCACTTGCATCGGATGACACTTCGGTCATCGCGATGGGGGTTTAGATGGCCGACATATGAAAAGTGATAGATGAGAGGGTCTTGTTTGAGGGTGTGGTGTCTTTGTTGTGATGGCAGCATGTGACTGTGTAGTGTTGCTGTTGGAGAGTGTGAGTTTATTCCAGTTTAGTGTTTTGCTGTTTTGATATTTTATTGTTTGTTTGAGTGTGTTTTTTTATTTGTTGTACAGTGTCTTGTGTATGGGGTGTGGGGAGTGTCATAGTGTGTCGTGTTGACTGATGAAGCCTTGAATTTCTGGTTTGAAGTTGGGATGTGTGTCTTTCTGTTTCCTCTAGGGATGTGCCTTTTTTCTGTGTTTTGAATAATTGTATTGAAAGTGTGCGCAGCGATGTTGATGTTTGTGATGGGTGTTCTGTTTAATGTACTGTTTTATGTAGTGGATGCAGGTGGTGGTCACTACAAAAGCATAAGATTGAGGAGTGGCAAGTTAGATTGATTATCATAGGTTAGAGTGGTTATCATTATGTATGAGGGTTCTGGCAACCAGGTGAGAGTGTGCGGTTTGAGTGATTAGTTTTCTGCGAATGTTGGGATGCATCAGGGGTGAGGTTTAGGCCCCTTATGGTTTATCATGATGCTTGAAGCTCTTACCTGACTTCAGAACTGGACTCCCATGGGAGGTGTTAAATGCTGATGACTTGGTGATGATCAAGGAGAATAAGAGGGAGGTGGAGGAAAGATATAGGAAGAGGAGAGATGGAATCAGTTACTAGGGTTTTTGGGCTGATATCTTGGGCTGCTGGCAGTACTGTCAAAACAGAGGAGTGTGACCATGTAGAGTGTCACAGTTGTGTGGGAAGTAGCTTCATCTTGGGTGTGTGATAAGTGGATGCATAAGAGATGTTGTGGTATTAGAGTTAGTCTGTTAAGTACTGCTGAGTTCATGTGTGTGTGTGTGTGTGTGTGTGGTGGGGGAGCCTTATAGAGACTGAGAGGTGGGAAAGGATTGGCCTTGCTGGTGTCTCTTGAGTGTGTGGAGGAGATTGTGTGTGTGTGGTGTGTAGGGGGTGGAGCATGCAGAGACTAAGAGGTGTAAAAGGACTGATCTTGCTGGAGAGTCTCAGGAGTTTCGGTATTTGGGGGACATGTTATGTGCTGGACATGTGGCTGTCTCTACCTCTTTAGCAAGGGTAAGGAGTGGTTGGAATATGTTCAGGGAGCTGTTGCCCTTCCGGACATTGAGAGGACTATCCCTTCATGCTAAGGGGTCCTTGTATTCAGCATGTATTGGAAGTGTGTTGCTCTATAGTAGTGAGACCTAGGCTGTAAAGCAAGAGGATAATTGTAGGCTCAAATGAACAGTGATGATGAGGATGATTAAATTGAAGTGCAGTGTGTCCTTGAGTGAGAGACCTGGGAGGTTAGGATTGCAAATGAAGAGTTGAGAGGTAGGATGGGACTTGGATGTATTAGTGTTGTGATGAGAAGGGGTAGTTTGAGCTGGTTTGATCATGTGGAGAGGATGGAAGATGACAGCTGGATGCAGTGGATGGGAGGTGTGAATGTTGAGGGCAGGGTTGTTAGAGGCAGACTGAAAAGACTGGGATTCATTCAGTAGAGTATGACCTCAAGAATAAGGAACTAAATAGGGAGGCTGGTAGAGATTTAGCTGCATGGGGAGACACTATTAGGTGAACAAGGCCAATGCATGCAAGCATTTTGAAGCCTTTGTAAATGACATGAGATGTAAACAGATTGGTTAATGTTGTGGACATTTGTATGTGGTAGTAAATTTTGAAAACACACACAAAAACAAGCACCAAAGCAAGCCTGACGACAGCAAATCACCCAGGGGGTTTAGGGTGGGGTCGTGGAATGTGGGAAGTTTGAGAGGAAGAGCAGGGGAAGTTGCTGAGGCACTTAGTAGGAGGTGGGTGGATGTGGCATGTCTGCAGGAAGTCCGGTACAGGGATGGATCAGCCAGAAAGATTGCTGGGAAGGATTGCTA
>JAGKTI010000055.1:137732-151449 GCA_018397915.1 Birgus latro
GATATTCGCAGGTTTAAACGTACAGAAATGACAATGATTAGGTGGATGTGCAGTGCGTCCCTGCGTGCAAGGCCTGGGGGGGCTGGGTTTACGATAGAAGAGTTGAGAGGTAGGATGGGACTGGAGTGTATTGGTGTTGTGATGAGGAGAGGTAGGCTGAGGTGGTTTGGACATGTGGAGAGGATGGGGGATGATAATTGGGTACAGAGGGTGAGAAGTGTTAATATTGGGGAAGGGGTTGGGAGGGGTAGACCGAGAAAGACATGGGACGAGGTCATTAAATGTGACTTAAGGGTTAAGGGACTGAATAGGGAGGCTGCCAGAGATCGAGCAGCGTGGAGAGCCGCCATTAGGTGACCAAGGCCGACACATGCAAGCATGTTGGAGCCTTCAAAAACGAAACGAAACGAGTAAACTCCAGTTTTCCATTGTTGCAGTATCCAGCGAAATTATGCAATATCCAGTTCAGAAACAGGACGTAATTGGCCCCCTGACTCAGACATGGGACGCAATTGGCCCTCTGGCTCAGACACGGGACCCAATTGGTGTATGGGCAGACCTCGCAACGCCCCAGCCAATCACAATGCATTGTAGGAATGACCCACCCGGCACACCAAGCCAACCATCATTCTCTCAGTCTTTCCCATGGATGGCATACAGTGAGGATGTATCTGTGCACTCTGCTCTTGTGACCCACATGTTGGCTAAACTCTAGTGCTGTGACTAGTCTGTGGCCTCCCATGCCTTACTTGTTGCTTTATTGCTGTGACTAACCTTGTGGCCCCTCAGTGCTCTGTTCCTTAGTGCTCTGACTACTGTACAGTGAGGATGTACCTTTGTGTATCAACCCTCCATCAATGCCAACACTAGGTGAGTGCAGTATGATAATGATTATACAGTATTATGTGCTGTATTACTGTACTATTGCACAACTCCGGACAGAAATCTGCAGTACAGGGTAATCTGCCACTAGAGGTCAGGTTAACTGCACACGTCTACCCATTAACTCCCCCTCCTTACCCCCACCAAAACACTGATTTGTTAGGCAGGTGGAATGGAGATATGAAGCTTCATGCACTCTCACGTCTTGCCACACGTAATGTTAATTTCATTTATCTTACTATTAGGTGTATTATCAAGTGCATAGATCCATCTTCAGTTCCATGAGCAGTAATTATATTGAAGTTTTAGCAGATTTCAATACAATGACCCTACTGTATAGAGTTTGGTTTCCAAATATTTATCCGTGTTCTAAGCGATAGACTAAAATCCAAGTTAACATTGATAGGTTATATGGCCACATAAGTCCCTCTCCTGCCCTGTCATCTGGACAGCCACATATCTACCCATCTACTCAGCCACCTACCCATTCAACCTATCCAACACAACCCACCGACCTCACCCCGGCCACTCACCCTGCCCAGCCACCTGGGCGAACCACCCTACCCACCGATCCCTGCCATCCACCCCGCTAACCCACGAATGCCACCCACAAGGCTCACCCAACAATGCCACTCAACTCATTAACTCATTCACTTCTCCACCTTGAACCCATTCAGCCACCCAACTCAACCACCTGCCCAGAGCATCCCAACCATGCAATCGTCTCAGCCACCCTGGCGACCCACTCTGCCCTCACATCTCGACAACCTATCTTGCCCATCCTTCCCACCCACGAATTCCATCCACCCTGCTCACCTAATAATGTCATCTTTTGCATCCACCCAGACAACCCTCCCACCCCTCCCTGAACACTCGCCCAACCTGCCCACCCAGCCGTCCTGTCGATCCACTCCTCCCACTGCCACTGATCCTCCTGCCCATCCAGTCGAGCAGGGGAGTACTCCCAAGGTGGATGGAAGGCTGATGACAGGGAGAGCTGGAACTCCCGTTTCATCAGCCCTTGGGACTAGTTCCCGACCATCCCCCTTTGCTGAACTTTTTCAGTGTCTCAGTAACACATAGAGTAGGCCAGCATGCTCTCCAATACAAGTTTCTCTAACTGTCAACACCAAACTACATGCATGCTACACACTACACTTCCTTTTCAAAATTTGACAAAATGGTGCATGTAAACCATGCCTCGGAGTTCCAAGGGGGAAGGAACATAAAATGCCCCCATCATCTGCCCCTCTCCCGGTGACGACCCTAGGAGCTGCCTGGAACCGCTGTCTGACTCACTCCTTCTTCATTTCTGCATCATTCGTGGCCTTTCCTCCAACTTTCGCTCTGTTGAGCACCACCTATCCTCCTCCAAGCATCACCTTCTCTTCCTCACTGAGACTCAGCTGTTTGAGGCAACTGACAGCAAACCCTTTTCTGTATCCTCCTACTTTCTCTATACTCATTTCAAAGCCAAAAGTGGCTGTTGCATATATGTATGCAATGATCTATCTTGCTCTCGTGTTCCTGAACGTGATTCTTCTGAATTCTCAACTCTCTGACTTCGGCTCTTCTGTCATTCTCTGACTAAATATATCTGTGCTGTGTACTTATCTCCTAATTCTACTATCAAAACTTCTTTGACTATCTTACTTCTATGATGGAACACATTCTATCCATTTCTCCTTTCTCTGAAATCTCCATTCTAGGAGATTTCAATGTTCACCACCACCTTTGGCTCTCCTCTCCTTGCACTGATCCACCTGGTGATCGAGCCTACATCTTTTCTATCCTTAATGACCTAGAGCAGCTTGTACAGCACCCTACCTGTATCCCTGACCACCTTGGAGAGAATTCCAACATACTTGACCTCTTCCTAACAACTAATCCTTCTCCTCAGACTGTCAATCTTTTCTCTCCGTTGGGCTCCTCCGATCATAACCTTATTAACTTAACCTGTCCTATCGCTCCAGTACGGCCTGTGGACCCTCCAAAGAAACGCCGTCTGTGACACTTCTGGAGCTGCGGATTGGGAGGCCCTCAGGCAGTACTTCTTTGATTTTCCTTGGAATGATTATTGCTTCCATGGCTGGGAGCCATCTGAGTGTGCCTTGCGCATTACGGAGGTTATTCTCTTATGCATGGAAGCATACATTCCTTTCTCATATCCTTTGACTAATGCAAGAAAGCATTGGTTTAATCACACTTGTTCTAATGCTGTCCACAACAAGGAGAGGGCCTATAAAAGGTACTGGAGCCAACCCACCCCTGAATCACATCTTTCTTATGTTTCTGCCCGGAATCGTGCTAAGTCTGTTCTTCGCACTGCTAAAATAATTTCATCCATGCTAAGTGCTCTCAACTCTCCATCTCAAATTCTTCTTGCTCCTTCTGGCACCTTGCTTTTAACAACTTTACCTCATCATCCTTCCCTCCTCTTTTCTACTCTGATGGCTCTGTAGCTATTTCTTCTACTGATAAAGCGGATCTCTTTGCTCAGACTTTCTCATCCAGTTCTACTTTACACAATTCTGGTGCTGTTCCTCCATCACTTCCCCCCTCTGACTTCCTCATGGCTGACAAAATTTCTTCAGCTGATGTATTTTCTGCCATCACTTGCCTCAATACTAACAAGGCATATGGGCCTGATGGAGTCCCACCTGTTGTCCTCAAAAACTGTGCTTCTGTGCTTACACCCTGCCTAGGCAAACTCTTTTTTCGCCTTTATCTGTCAACTTGTACCTTTCCTTCTTGCTGGAAGTTTACTCCCATTCAGTAAGTCCCAAAGAAGGGTGACCATTCCCAACCCTCTAACTATCACCCATTTGCTTTAACATCCTGTCTCAAAAGTTTTCGAGTCAATTCTTAACAGAAAAATCTTAAAGCATCTTTCCTGTCACAACCTTCTTTCTGATCGTCAGTATGGGTTTCGTCAGGGATGCTTCACTGGCGATTTTCTCACCTACCTGTCAGACTCCTGGTCATTCTTCTTTCAGGACTTTGGCATAAGCTTTGCAATTGCACTTGACATAAAGGCTTTCGATCGAGTCTGGCATAAATCTTTAATTTCCAAACTGTCCTCTTACGGTTTCTGACCTTCTATCTGTGCCTACATCTCTAGCATCCTTTCTGGTCTTTCTATAGCCGCTGTTGTAGACGGCCATCGTTCTTCTCCTAGATCTATGAAAAGTGGTGTTCCTCAGGGCTCTGTCCTATCACCAACTCTCTTCCTTTTATTCATCAGTGACCTTCTAAGCTGTACATCTAACCCTATCCACTCATATGCTGATGATTCCACCCCTCACCTTTCCATTTGGTTCCTGCAAAGTCCATCTCAGCAGTTGCTTCAACAAACTTGGGATGAGGCTATGTCACACCTAATGTCTGACTTCGCTTGTATCTCTGATTGGGGTAAAAATAATCTTGTTGTCAGTGCATCAAAGACTCAGTTCTTACCCGACAAAATCTTCCACAGGATTACCCACTAATGTTTAATAATGTCCAGCTCAGTCCTGCATCATCCTTGAACATGCTTGGGGTTTCATTTACTTGGGATTTATCTTGGAAAGAACATATTACATCTCTTGTGAATTCTGCTTCCAAGAGATTAGGTGTGCTAAGCCGACTCTGAACTTTCTTTACCCCTGCACAGTTGTTGACTTTGTACACGGGTTTTATTTGCCCTGTGTGGTGTACAACTCTCATGTGTGGGGAGGCTTCCCATATGCAGCTCGTTGCAATAGGGTGGAATCAAAGGCTTTTTGTCTCATTAACTCTCCTCCTCTCACTGATTCTCTTCAACCTCTGTCTCTTCGCCGTGCTGTTGCATATTTATGTCTTTTCTATCACTATTTCAACGGTCACTGTTCCTCTGAGCTGTCTGCTTGCATCCCTCCACCTCTACAACGGGCACGTAGTACCCGTCTAGCAACAAACTCTCATCCCTTGTCTGTCCAACTCTCTAATGCAAGAGCTAACCGTTACTCCCAGTCCTTCATTTATGCAACTGGTCAACTCTGGAACTGTCTTCGTCTGTCTGTATTTCCTACTTCCTATGATCTCCACTCTTTCGAACGCAGTGTGTCCAGGCATCTCAAAATGAGCGGATCTTGAATTTGACACTCTTTCATGTTGTTTTTGTTTTTTCTTGGAAGGAACAGTATGTGTGCCCATGGCCTTTGGTTCCTTCTTACTTGCATTAAAAAAAAAAAAAAAACGAACGAACTCCATCACTCCGCCATCCCATTCACCCAATCGAACCCGACTCATCCACCTAACTCATCCTGTCCAGTCTTAACTTGCCGACCCCTCCCCAGCCACCCACATATCCAGCCACTCACCCACCCAGCCCACCAAATACATCCACTTACTAATCCATCTACCCCTACAACCCACCCCAAGCCACTGCACACACCACACCCAACAATCATCCCCCCCACCCCACCCCCCACCCCCACCACCACCACCACCTTTACTACTGTCCACCCACCCTGGCGATGCACTGAACTACCATACCCACCAACTCAGTTTCATCAACACCCACCCAACCAACTGATTTACACACACACACACACACATACAGAGAGAGAGAGAGAGAGAGAGAGAGCGATTGATAAAATAAGACACAAACAAAACATGCATAAACACACACACACACACACACACACACACACACATAGTTGAGACGTCAGAGAAACAACACGAATATCATCTTGCTCCACGCTGGCCACTCATGGCCACAACTGGCATACCCAAATGGTATCTTTATATGAGTCAAGCTCTGTACTAGCTTTAAACTAAATGGTTTTCTAATATAGTAGATGAAGTTTAAGCTAAAGTGCTGTCCAAATAACAGAATACAGCCAGTTAGTGCAGGAATGTGCTGATCAAGCTCCCATCAGTTTTGTCTACCACGATGCACACTTGTAAGTAGAATTTTTTTTTTCTCAGTACCACAAGATGACCACCATCTTTAGTAAAGCATATATGGAAGGTGTTAAGAAAAAGATTAAAGGTAGAAAACAGGATGATGATTTCTGCCAGGAACTAGTTGAAATGGAAACATACAACAAACTAGTAGAGAGGGTGTACAGATTGGAGAAGGTATTTCAGAGTGAAATGGATGAAATTAAGAAGTAGTTGCACATGCAGGAGGAGGAAAATGAAAACTTAGTAAAGGAATTAAACAAGAAAGTCACATCAGTAGATGAGCTGTCAGTTAAGGTGGCTTCACTTAGATGGAAGATTAGTGAAATGGACAGTTGTCAACAATGTGAGTATTATGGTGGAGTTCAGAAATGATACAGAGACAATTAGGCAAGCAAGCAGTCTGATAGACCAGAGCAGTGATATTGAAGAGAAGAGAACCCAGGTGATGAAGTGATGCAAGTGTTACAAAGATGATGTGGAAACTTCGTATGCTGAAATGGTGAAAGTAAAGAAAGTTTTAGAAACAAGAGTCGAAGAAGAAAGTATTAGAAAGGAAGTGAAAACAAATAATCCAGAACAACCCAAAATTGGTCAAAGATTCAGCAGACATCATCAGATCTATAGTGATCACTAGTATAGATGAGGAAGAAATAAAAAAACAAGATTTCGAGAGACAAAAAGGAGATGGCAGATATAATGATCGTACTGAGGGAAGTATCAGAGGAAATCTGTAATAAAGACATAGAGGAGCACAAAAGGCTATGGAAATATGAGAGAAATAAGTAATCTTCCAGAGTGTGAACACTGTGGAGGATATATAAAACAAACAAACTCATGGAAAAAGAGGAATTTAAAAAAGTATGGATAAAAATATGCCTAACTCAAGAGAAATTGGGAATACTAAAAGAGAAGAGGAGGGAGGCAAAAACAAAGAATGAGGGAAGATCGGAGGAAGAGCACATTTTTTTTTACTAATTACAGTGAAACCTTGATATAACTGACTTCAACAGACCGGAATTCGCTTTTATCAGACTCGAGGAGCTACCGGACTAAGTTCCTGTACAGTATATCGGAAAAGTCCAATAAAACCAGAAACAGTCCGGACTGCCTGACCACTTCAGCTATGTTCACCACAATAAGATAAATAAAAGACATGTTTATCAGTGTACAGTACAGTATTATTATATATATTATACCATCTGATTAATGTAGTGAAGTTATAACACAGTACAGCACCGCAATGGTAGTCAAAACAGTTTAAAAACCGTTCATGCGATCCAGACCAATGTGTGATATGTCAGAAAAAGTCCGGATTAGCAGGGGGAGGTCTGGATGTCGCTTTTATCGGAATTCCGCATTTTTCGGAATGGCTTGGGACCCAGTTAGTCCGTTATAGTGAGGTCTTACTGTAATTGGATTGCAGGTATGAAAGTGGTACATAACTAACAGGGAAAAAAAAGGAGGAAGGTAGTAGCCATAAGTTATGGCAAGTATGTCAACAAGATGATTAAGTTGATGTACTCAGTTGTAGATGGAATGGTGTCTAAATTATTAGAGATACAAGACTATACCAGAGAAAGGGAACCACCTATTATTTGCGTAACTAAAACAAAGTTAACCCCAAGGATATCAAACGATACTCTAAACTCAGAGGAATACAATATATGGAGAAGAGACAGAAATTTAAGAAAAGGAGGAGTCATTACAATCTTAACAAAGAACAATCTTCAAGCCAAAGAAATAAACTAGATATACCCTTACAAGTAGAGCCGATTGCATTGGAGATTAACACATCTGAAAGGAAATTAATTGTGGCAAATTTATACATGCCACCCAAAAGAGGCATTTGGGAAAGAGGCGAATATGAAAACCTGGCAGAAAGTACAATCCAGAGTTTAAGAACATTACTACATTGAATGGAAGAGAAATATGACAGAATTATATTAACTGGAGATTTCAATGCAAATATAAATTGGAATACTTTAGATGTAAAAAGCCATGAAAGCTGTTGAGAGCAAAAGCTCCTAGATCTGGTGCAGGGGTTTTTCCTAACACAGCATGTAATAGAAAACACCAAAAAAAGAGGACTTGATGATCCATTAGTACTAGATCTTGTATTTATTAGGCAAGGAAATGAAATTGACAGTATAACTTATCACCCTCCATTCGGCAAAAGCGACCATCTATCTGTCTATCTATTGCCAGACACCACAATCCCATAAGGGGTGGCCACCCGACTTTGAGTTATTTATTTTACGGGGAGGGGCACTAACCCTCCACCAACCCACTTGTTGACACGTAGGGAGCACGTATGGTTTGGTTATATGGTTACCACCCAGCGTTGTAAATGGTTTCTTGGCTTACAGGAAACCATTTGGCTTGTCACTCAATGTAATGCCACCTGTAAAGGAAAGAAAAGCAGTAAGAAGTGACAGGAAATATAGGAGAAATAGGAAGAAAGGAGGGCATGCACAGAAAAAGAATGATAAAGGCTAAGGAAGAAGTAGGCAGCACTACATCAAGTGAGTCGATGATGGTCGCCACGCGACCATGTAGTATTAAATTATAATTTCAGGATTGCATATGATGTTACCAGTAACGAGAGTTTCAAAAAGAGTCTAAACTGCATAAAGAGCAACTATCATGACCTGAAGAAGTACTTCTTAGAAACAGATTGGGAAAAGGAGCTTAGAGGACAAGATTTAAATATTATATACAGAAAATTTTGTGGTACTTTATGAAATAGGAGTCCAAAATTATATCTCTAAGCACAAAGAAACAGGAATGAAAATAAAGAAATGGTTTAATGCAGAATGTAAAAAATCAAAGGAAAAAAAGAGACTTGCTGTGGAATAGGTACAGAAGACACAATAGTGAGAGGTCATATAACAACTATAAACAGGCAAGAAATGACTATACAAAGATAAGAAGGGAGGCTCAGAGACAGTTTGAGGAAGACATTATAAATGAAAGTAGTGATTAACCTAAGCTATTATACAGCTACTTCCGAAGCAAAACCAAAGTTAAAGATAAAATACAGTCCATTACCGATGAGGGGATCATCTATACACAAGAGAAAGATATTTATGAAGTACTAAATAAAAACTTCCAATCAGTTTTTGCAAAAGAAAATAATTCTGAAAGAGGCGATATGGAACATGCATGCCCACACGTTTTACCAAATATACAAATAATAGAAAAAGAAGTACAGGAAGAGTTAAGTCTGTCTATCTATCTATCTATTGCCAGATGCCTCAATCCCGAACGGGGTGGCCACAAACAAATCGCCTCCATGTCACTCTGTCCCCTGCCATTTCACTACCACGCTCCCAACTCACACCCCCCTCTCTCATATACCTCTCCACTCCATCCCTCCATCTCATCCTCGGCAAATGCCCAAACCACCTTAACGTGTTTCTCCTAACACTTCCCATCACGTCCTCAACCACACCACAACGCTTCTTCACTTCCTCATTTGTTAGTCTGTCTCTCTATGTGACTCCACATGCTCCTCTCAAATAACTCATTTCCACTGCTCTCACTCTTGACTTCTGTCCTTCCAACAGGGTCCAAGCTTCACTTCCATATGTCAGAGTTGGTATCACAATACTGTCATGTTACAACTTTTTCACTTCCATGCTCACCTCCCTGTTTCTTATCACTGCTTTCAACGAACCAGCAACCTTCCTTCCCTGCTGTACCCTTTCGAGCACTTCACCCTCCAGACTACCATCCTTACTCATCACACTGCCCAAGTACTTAAATTCACTCACAGTCTCCATATCCTTCCCATCCAATCTCACTGTACACTTACTGGCTTCACTTCTCTCGAAGACCATCACTTTACTCTTCCCCACATTCACCTTTAGATTCCGTTTCTTACACACTCTCCCAAACTCATCTAAGTAAATTAGATAAAGGAAAAGCAAATGATCCTGACGAAATTTCAGGTTGGGTGCTACAGGCATGAGCAGAAGAGTTAAGCAGACCAATACAGTAATCTCTCTACTATCCGGACGACCACTGTCCGGTGACCTCACTGTTCAGACATCTTAGGCTGATGACTGAAACCCCAATATTGAAAAAAAAAAAAAAAAAAAATCCTATTTTTTCCGACCGCGTCAGTTTGAATTTTCCACGCGCGCTGACCAGCTCCCTTCCCGTGCTACCCCCCTACTCCTAGTTCTGTCTCAGCTCCTGTGAACAGTGGACGGCTGTCCGATCGTTTGCTTTGCGGTATTTTCGTTCTTGTTTAAATAATCATAAGTCACAGTGCTAAGGATTAAGTGTAGTTAAACACTGGATTACTGGACATGCTTCAAGAGCAATTATGACCACTGTAAAAACCTTAGAGGTGGGGGTAAACAACAATCATGGACATATAAGGACATTGTCAACTGCTAAATATTTTCCATAATCACTTCTAAATCCTCATTCTCTGGTTACATTTTATTTACTTCATGCTTTTTGTCCCATATTTGAGTGCACAGGCTGTGAAAGAGGTGATTTTCTCAGTGCTTACCATGTCTGTTACATACGTTCACTATCAAGTCAACTGGTGAACATTTTTACCCTATACACCTCAAAATCATAATTTTTCTGGGTACATTTCATTTACTTCATGCTTTGTGTCCCATATTCGAGTGCACAGGCTGTGAAAGAGGTGATTTTCTCTGTGATTACCTTGTCTCTTACATACGTTCACTGTCTAGTCAACTGGTGAACATTTTTGCCCTACTCACCTCTAAATCACAATTTTCTGGTAACAATTTATTTATTTGATTCTTTGTATCCCGTATTTTAGTGCATAAGATGTGAGAAACGATCATTTCATAGTGATTGCCACGTCCGATACTTACTTACACCAAGCTGCCAACTCGTGAACATCTATGCCTTACTTACCTCAAAATCATCATTTTTGGGTTAAAATTCAATGAATTCATGCTTTGTGCCCATTATTTATGTGAATGGGGTCTTAAATAAGTGCTATGCATGTCCAGTAGGGAGGTAGGTAGGTGGTTTTCTGATTTAGGTTAGGTCAGGTTAGGGTCAAGAATGTCCGGTGCTGTTGGTGAACAGTGAACACCTTTGCCATACCTAGCTCTTTTTCTGGTAACAGTTTATTTATTTGATGCTTTGTATCCCATATTTTAGTGCACAAGATGTGAGAAATGATAATTTTCATAGTGATTGCCACGTCCGATACTTATTTACACTAAGCTGCCAACTCGTGAACATCTATGCCTTACTTACCTCAAAATCATCAATTTTGGGTCAAAGTTCAGTGAATTCATGCTTTGTGTCCATTATTTAATGCATAGTGTGAGAAAGGGTGATTTTCATTGTGATTTCCATGTCTGATACACTTGCTGGCAAGTTGTGAACACCTATTCCTTACTCACCTCTAAATTATAATTTTTTAGTTAAAATTCAGTTAATTCGTGCTTTGTGTGCATTATTTATGTGAAAGAGGACTTAAATAAGTGCTGTGCATGTCTGGTAGGGAGGTATGTAGGTGGTGTTCTGATTTAGGTTAGGTTAGGTTAGGGTCATGAATGACCAGTGCTGGAGCTTCAGGGCCACTATCCGGACAAGACCACTTTCTGGTCATGCCTTTGGCTCTATTATGTCGGATATTGAGAAGATTACTGTATATTCAATATTCAAGGAATCCTTAGGTCAAGGTAAACTACCTGATACTTGGAAGAAAGCAAACATTGTTTCCCTATTCAAGAAAGGGAATAGACAGAATCCACTCAACTACTGACCAGTATCACTGACCAGTGTTGTAACTAAGATACTAGAAAAGCTGATAAGAAAAGTTTGAGTAAACCATGTAGAAGAACACAGTATGATAACAGAAAGGCAGTTTGGTTTTAGACAGGGAAAATCATGTGTTACTAATCTCTTAAGCTAGTATGAAGAGTTACAGAAACATTTCAGAAAAGAGATGGATGAGCGGACAGTATCTGTTTAGATTTCAAGAAAGCATTTGACAGAGTACCACACCAGAGACTTTTATGGAAACTGTACCATCAAGGAGGTATCCAAGGCAGTCTATATTTTTAGATGCAGGATTTTCTCAGAGAAAGGGAAATGAGAAAAATGAGAACAGTATTAAGGGGAAGTTACTCATCATGAAGGGAAGTGACTAGCAGAGTTCCACAGGGCTCAGTGCTGGTACCATTTATGTTTTTTTAGTATACATTAATGACATAGTAAAATTGGAAATGGAAGCTATCATAAATATGTTTGCGGATGATGCTTAAATACAAAGGAAAATTACTAACACAGATTCTTGCAAAGAGCTCCAAGAAGAATTAAATAAGCTTTATGAATGGAGCAATAAATGGCAAAAGGAATTTTGTGATTAAGTTTGGTAAAAGTGAGAAAAGACTAGTGTATACATTCCTTGCTAATATGAGAACAGCATTCACATGTATAAATGAAGACATGCTGAGGAAGATAACATCATTCATCAGACCAACCCTGGCATATGCATCAGTAGTCTGAAATCCTGATCTCAAAACACACATAGATATTATGATTGAAAAAGTACAAAGGGCAGCTACAAGATGGGTACCAAGCTTAACCTGTCCAGTCCCGACTGGTTTTTTTACCCAGCCTACCCCAAGATCCTGACTGATTTTCGACTTTTTGTTTTTTTGGCTGAAACCTTCGCTTTTGGTGAGAAACATCAAAAATTCATAAAGAAATCGCGATCTTGAGGCTAAAAATGTTGATACAGGTGTCACTCAACCTTACATTATCCTTCTTTTTCAGGGTACCTGGCTAAAGAAAACGAACTATAGAAGGGTTAACTAATTCAAGCCACTTTAAATTACGTATTTATTTTATTTATTTGGTATGAATTTATGTGTAGTACATGTCTATATTGGTTTTCACAGAATAATATAGGCATTTATAAGCATTGTTCTCTCACCCAAAACCCAGTATATGGCACCTCCCTTTATGACATTACCACCTCATCACTTCTGTTTGTTTCTCCCTCTAGCTTCTTTGTTTCTTTGCCCTCCACCTCAGGAATCACTTTCACTGTGAAATTCGTCATTGGAGAGACCGTGGGGCAACATATCTTTACTGACCAGGTTACTGCTAACAGGTGAATTGCCCAGTGTGGGGGTAGGGGGGGCAAGGGGGGGTTAAATGGGGCCAGGCAGTATCCCCACTTGACAGCAGGTAGAGGAAGGTCTCTCACATGTGCCTACCAAGTATCACCTGCGAATGTTGAAAAACGTGCACACAATGGGCCTTGCAATTGAGTGACGTACGATGCATATCGGTGGGTCTGTCCGCAGAAAAAAGTAGCGACGTGCATCGTACGTTGGTGGGACTCGGCGGGTTAAGGGACCTAAGCTACTAAGAAGGACTAGAAACATTGAATTTACCAACACTATAGGAGAGATGGAAATTGGAGACATGATTATGCTATCAAAAATTCTTTGACTATCTTACTTCTACGATGGAACACATTCTATCCATTTCTCCTTTCTCTGAAATCTCCATTCTAGGAGATTTCAATATTCACCACCACCTTTGGCTCTCCTCTCCTTTCACTGATCACCTGGTGAACAAGCCTACATCTTTTCTATCCTTAATGACCTAGAGCAGCTTGTACAGCACCCTACCCGTATCCCTGACCGCCTTGGAGAGAGTTCCAACATACTTGACCTTTTCCTAACAACTAATCCTTCTGCTTACACTGTTCATCTTTTCTCTCCATTGGGCTCCTCCGATCATAACCTTATTACCTTAACCTGTCCTATCGCTCCAGTACGGCCTGTGGACCCTCCAAAGAAACGCCGCCTGTGGCACTTTGGAGCTGCAGATTGGGAGGCCCTCAGGCAGTACTTCTTTGATTTTCCATGGAATGATTATTGCTTCC
>JAGKTI010000055.1:156208-179995 GCA_018397915.1 Birgus latro
AGTTGTTCCCTAGTCTGTCTGCCAGAACAGCCCCGAGTCCATAAGGAAGGCCGTGGCAGAGACCGGGCTTTCCCACAGAGCTTTCAAGGAGTGTATGGTGTGTTGTTGGGGTAGGTGATTGTGTGCAATGCAGTCTTCCATGATGTACTTAGTAGTATGGGGTGCTGTGTTACATCCTCGACAGGCATCGGCGATGGAGTCATCTAGCCTCTTCTGAAAACTCAAGAGGGCTGGATGATGCCCACATCTCAGCCTGTCCAGGTGGACCCTGTCCTCACGGGGTAGATAGTGTTCAGAAGGCTGGATATCAGGAGGCTGTGCATGCAGCTGTGTGTTGTCTTTGAGTGACTGAATGGAACGGCAAGTGATTTGAGTATGAATATGCTTCTGAAAGCTGGTCTGAGGTGGGCAGAGGGGAAGAGATGATAGTATTTGTGTATGATATCGTGTGCTGGGTGTTGTTTTGATGTTCCTTGGTGTGTGTGTGTGGATGTGCTGCCATGTAGTGTACTGGATGTTGTGGGTTTGTGGAGGCTGCAGCGAGAATTTGGGTGCCTCTCATATCTAGATGATCCTTGACTTTGAGGACTTTGGTTTCTTGGTGTAGGTGGTCTGTAGGTGTAGTAGCTGTGCAGCCTGTGATTATTTTTAAGGCCTTGTTTGGTATGGTCTGAAGAGTGTTGTAGTGTGTTTTAGTGAGGTTAGGAGCCCAAGCAGGGCTTGCATAATTCATCACTGAACGTATATATTGTTTTTATACTGTGGTGGTGGTTTCTTTGTTGTGTCCAAATGTTGTATGGGCAAGTGACTTCAAGGCATTGAGTCTAGGTGTTAATATATTTTTGATGTTTGTGATGTGTTGTTTAAATGACATTGATGTATTGTATGTTACACCAAGAATTTTGGGTGCGTGTGTGTGTGTGGTAGGGGAGTGTTGTCTATGGTGAGGTGTGGAATGTGACTGTTCTGCTGTCCAGTTTGTGAGAAGGGTCACTGTAGATTTGAGTGGGTGAGTTGTTGGGTGTGGTGTGTGGATTTGCTTGGGTGGGTTGTAGGGGTACACAGATAGATTAGTGAGCGGATGCATTTGGTGGGCTGGGTGGGTGAGTGGCTGGAAGTGTGGGTGTTTGGGGGAGGGGTTGGTAAGTTAGGATTGGATAAGATGAGTCAGGTTCAATTAAGTGAATGGGATGGCAGAATGAATGGAGTTAGGGAAGAAGAGTGGTTTGGCATGTGGATGAACAGGTGGGGTCGGTGGGAGGAGTGGGTGGATAGGATGGATGAGTGGGTAGGTTGGGTGAGTGTTCAGGGAAAGGTGGGAGGGTTGTCTGGGTGGATGCGATGGATGGCATTGTTGGGTGAGCAGGGTGGGTGAAATTCATGGATGGGAAGGATGGGTGGTAGGGGTCAGTGGGCAAAATAGGTTGTCGAGATGTGTGGGCAGAGTGGGTTGCCAGTGTGAGTGGGCACGGTGGGTCGCCAGGATGACTGAGATGATTGTGTGGTGAGGATGCTTTGGGTGGGTAGTTGGGTTGGGTGGCAGGATGGGTTCAGGGTGGAGAAGTGAATGAATGAATGTGTTGAGTGGCATTGTTGGGTGAGCTTCGTGGGTGGCATTTGTGGGTTAGCAGGGTGGATGGCAGGGATTGGTGGGTTGAGTTGTTTGGCCAGGTGGCTGGGGAGGGTGAGTGGCCAGGGTGAGGTCGGTGGGTTGTATTGGATGGGTTGAATGGGTAGCTGGATGAGTAGGTGAGTGGATAAGTGGCTGTCCATATGACAAGGTAGGAGAGGGCCTTCTCTCTACCTATCTGTGTATTGCCAGACGTTTTAATCCCTTAAGCGGTGGCCACAAACAAATCATCTCCATGTCACCCTGTCCCCCACCATTTCACTGCCCTGCTTCCAGCTCACACCACCCTCTCTCATGTACCTCTCCACTCCATCCTCCCATCTCATCCTTGGCCTCCCCCTCCCTCTCCCTCTCCCCCCCTCCACCTCACTCACATACAGTCTCCTTGTCAGTCTCTCACTCTCCATCCTCTCCATATGGCCAAATCACCTCAATGTATTTCTCGTAACGCTTCCTGTCACATCTACATCACCACCACAACGCTCCTTCACTTCCTTATTTATCAGTCTGTCTCTCCATGTGACTCCACATGGTCCTCTCAGATAACTCATTCCCACTGCTCTCACTCTTGACTTCTGTCCCTCCAACAAGATCCAAGCTTCACTTCCATATGTTAGAGTTGGTATCACAGTACTCTCATGTAGTAACTTTTTCACTTCCGTGCTCACTTCCCTGTTTCTTACTATTATCACTGCTTTCAGGGAACCAGTTACCTTTCTTCCTTGTTGTACCCTTTCAAGCATTTCACCCTCGAAACTTCCATCCTTACTCATCACACTACCCAAGTACAGTACTTCAGTGCACTCATATTTTCCATTTCCTCCTCATCGAACCTCACTGTACATACACTGACTTCATTTCTCTCAAAGACCATAACTTTACTCTTCCCTACATTCACCTTTAGATCCTGTTTCTTACACACACTGCCAAACTCATCCACCAAGCCTTGCAACTCCCCTTTGTCTTCACTTAACAACACAGTATCATGTGCAAACAACAGTACTGTACAGGAAGGTACCAAACAGTGCCCTCTCTCATTAGGGCCACTCCAACATCCACTGCCCTACCTTGTATCTCTTTTATAACCCCATGCATATACAGATTGAACAACCATAGAAATATGACACATCCCTGTTTCAATCCAACCTTCAAATAGAAAAATTCACTCAGTTCACTATCCACATGTACTGCAGCTCTAGCACCCTCATACATACTCTTCACGGCATTCAGCAACTTCCCATCTACTCCATGTGTTCATAATACTTTCCACAATCCTTGTCTGTCCACCTTGTCATATGCTTTCTCCAAATCCATGAATGCCACGTACAACTTCTTTCCCTTCTCTAGAAACTTTTCCACTATAGATCGAAGAATGAATATCTGATCTATACAACCTTTTCCCTTCCTAAAACCTCCCTGTTCTTCTCCTACTAATTCCTCTGTTATTTCCCTGACTCTGTCAGTAGGTATCCTACCATTTATTTTCCCTATTACATTAAAAGACAAATTTCTGATTCCTCTGTTATTTCCCTAGCTCTGTCAGTAAGTATCCTACCATATACTTTTCCTGTTACATTAAGAAGACAGATGCCCCTATGATTTCCACACATACATCTTTTTCCCCTCTTCCTTTGTACAGGGGAATTATTATACCGGACTTATGTGGCCATATAACTAGTTACTGTTACCTGGATTTTAGTCTGTCGCTTCGAACATGTTGGATAAATATTTGGAAACCAAACTCTATACATTAGGGTCATTGTGTTGAAATCTGCTAAAATTTCAATTTAATTATTTCTTATGGAACTGCAGATTGATCTGTGCACTTGATAATACACTGGATAGTAAGATAATGAAAGTATCATTACATGTGGCAAGATGTGAGAGTGAGCCAAACTTCATATCTCCGATCCATCTGCCTAACAAATCAGTGTTTTGGTGGGGGTAAGTGTCTAAGATCACTTACCATTTTCACATACAGTAGCAGAGTGTAATCCAAGCATAATGGAGACCTTTTTGTAGGATGTAGAGATGTTTAGGGGGCTCAAGACCATTTCTGTGAACAATTTTCTAACCATAACTACACTTAACGTACTGTACTGTACAATTAATCGCACTTAACATGCTACAGCATATACTGTACTATATAGGCTTTTATCACTAATTTATATCACTCTTGTATTAAAGTTCTGTACTGAATTACTCTACTGAACTTAACATACATTTTATTTACAGTACATTACATTTATTCACTACTGTCACTTAATCACTCTCACAGTCAAAAATGTTCTCAGGTAAGTCTAAGGAAATACTGCTGTGTAACTGCAGGAAGACTCACTGCTAGTGGAGGTTGGGGCTCCCTGGAAACTGGCTTTGGCTTAATAAGGTCAGAGATTTTCTTTTGCTTCTGAGCAGCACGCTGTCACCTTATCACACCAGCTCTGATATCTCTGAGCACAGTGTAATATTTTTCAAAGCCATCATACTGTACCAGTCCCTCCAGAGACTTATCAAGATAAAAACGGAGCTCTGGCAGCTTCATTGTGGGCGGCATGTTTCCTTCGTCATCGCTATCACTCTCCACAGTGGCAGCAGCAGTTTCCTCAGACACTATCTGTCTATCTATTGCCAGATGCCGTAATCCCGTAAGGGGTGGCCACAAACAATTCACCTCCATGTCACCCTGTCCCCCGCCATTTCATTGCCCTGCTTCCAGCTCACACCCCCTCCCTCATGTACCTCTCCACTCCATCCCTCCAGTTCATCCTTGGCCTCCCACTTACTCTCCCCCCCTCAACCTCACTCACATACACTCTCCTCGTCAGTCTCTCGCTCTCCATCCTCTTCACATGGCCAAACCATGTCAATGTGTTTCTTCTAACGCTTCCTATCACATCCACACCACAATGCTCCTTCATATCCTCATTTGTCAGTCTATCTCTCCATGTGACTCCACATGTCCTCTCAGATAACTCATTTCCACTGCTTTCACTCCTGACTTCTGTCCCTCCAACAAGGTCCAAGCTTCACTTCCATACGTTAGCGTTGGTATCACAATACTGTACTGTCATGTAGTAGCTCAGACACACTGGAGGCAATTTCTGCTTTGCTCTGGTGGTGGTATCCCTGATCCTGAGTGTCACATTCCAGCCACTCTGTGATATTCTTCTCTGTGACATCAGGTTTTCCACCACCATGAGTAGATTCCACAAAGTCCTCAGGACCAAAACCTGCAAATTCAAGCTCCACATCAGTTCTTTGCAGCAATTTGTTCCAAGCATTGCTGAGAGTGGAGGCTTTAAGTTCATCTCAGGCTTCAGCCCAGTTGAATAGTGCATTGCAAATGTAGTAGACCTTGAAGTTTTCAAGTGGTTGAGCCCCCCTGGTATCCTCCTTTTGGCTGTGTTCCTTCTCAGTCTCTACCAGGCACTCCCCCAGCTGCTTGTTGCTGTAGTGTTGCATGGTGACCGCGATCACTTCCTTGTCCATTGGCTGCATTAAGGAGCTGGTGTTGGGAGGCAGGAAAAGCACTTTGATCCTAACCCCATGGACCTCCAACTCCTCTGCACTGGAATGTGCTGGGGCGCTGTCGAGGAGGAGAACAGCCTCGACTGCATCCTTAGCAATGCCTAGCTCCTCAGTGTGAAACTTTATGATGGCAGGCATGAAGTGGTTGTGAAACCACTCCAAAAACAACTCCCTCATGAACCATGCAGTCTTGTTGCTCCTGTAGATCACTGGGAGTTTGTCCATTATGTTTTTGATGGTCCTTGGCATCTTGGACCTGCCAATCACCATGAGTTTCAGCCTGTGGGTCCCATTATCATTGGCCGTCCTTGGCTGCCTTCCTCCCAGAGATGTGACCCGCTTTCCTGCATGCTAAGGTGTTAGAGGGCATGGACGTCCAAAATAGCCCTGTCTCATTGGCATTGTACAGCTGTGAGAGGAGGAGGCCAGACGAACTGAAGATTTCATGGAGCTTCTTCTGAAAGGCTCCACAGCAGCCTCGTCAGCACTGACACTTTCCCCTACAACTTTCCGGTCGATGAGGCAATGTTGGGTCTTGAACTTGAAGAGGCAACCAGAACTTGCCTTGAAATCTAAGATCTTCAGATGCTTGGCCAGCCTCGTTACAGCGTGCTGCAAGTCTACACCTCTCACGGGTACATCAGCGGCATGCTCCTATTTGTGCCACTTAAACACAGCAGCATCTGAGGTCAGATGCTTCACTGGCCAGAGTCTCTTCTTAGCCCTCTTGGCAGAGCCTGGATCCTCAAGGGTAAGGGCATGGGCACGAATTTTCTCTTTGTTTTTCTTGATGTCGTAAAAGGTGCTGGCTTGATGTCGAACTTGGCACAAACAGATCGCATGGAGGCGCTAGCGTCCATTCTTGCCAAGACTTTCAGCTTCTCCTGCAGGCACAGAGTCTGCAGCTTCATTCCTTTCCTCCCAGAGGCTCCCTTGGTACTGTGCAGAAACAACATGATGGCAGGGTGAAGAATAAGTTGACTTGAATAGTGCGCAACACTTTGTCACAGTCACAAGCAAGTAGGAGAGATCTGTCGGTGGTGGTGGCTGGGGCAAGACTGAGCTCTACTTCATTCGTGGTGCACCAGCTTGATATGTTTATACCACCTAAGTCAGTATATTGTCGGCTAACAACCAATACACCGACTTAATTTTGACGAAGTTTCAGCGGGACACACTGACGCCTCACGTGATGCCGAGTTTGGGTTGTATTAGTTGGCATTTTGCCAACTTAGGATCACTTTTGCCGACATTTTTTTGCCACGTGGTCAATTTTTGAAAAAAAAAAAATTTTGAATGAATATTTTGGAGCCATGCTGACTTAAGTTTAATCCTGACTTGGGATGTTTTACTGTACGTAGAAGCTTACGGTATATGTCTTAATTTACTTTATCAGTAGTACCGATCAAGATGTGATAACTTTAATTCTTTGCGGCTGGAGGGAAGCAGCTGCCATATTGGCAATGATGTCATTATTCATACTATTGGATAGAGAAGGTTTGGAGCCAGCTGATCCAGTGTTTGGCCCTTGGCCTTTGATTGACGCTGCTACTGTGAGTCAGGCAATAGGCAGGATGTGGGTGGGGAAGGCGGCAGGTGTGTCTGGGTTGACTGCCGAAATGTTGAAGGCCTCAGGAGATACTGGGGTGAGGTTAGTCACTGACCTGATAAATATGATTATATATGAGTGTTTTGTCCCAGATGATTGGCTGAAGAGTGTAATTGTAAATGTGTACAAAGGAAAGGGTGATGCCCTGGAAAGGGGAAATTACAGAGGTATAAAGCTCTTAGATCAGATAATGAAAGTAATGGAGAGAGTTCTAGAAGGTATGATTAGAGAAAGAGTGAATATCGATGAGATGCAGTTTGGGTTTATGCCAGGCAGGGGGACCAATGATGCCATATTCATTGTTCGACAGCTTCAGGAAAAATATATTGGAAAGAAAAGGGAATTGTATTTTGTTTTTGTTGATTTGGAAATGACCTTTGACAGAGTCCCTATAGAGGTGGTGAAGTGGGCAGTGAGAAAGCTGGGGTTGGAAGAATGGCTGGTTAGGGTGGTTATGGCCATGTACATGGGTGCTCGCACTCAGGTAAGAGTGAATGGAGCTTTGAGTGATGAGTTTTCTGTGAATGTTGGTGTGCATCAGGGGTCAGTTTTGAGTCCCTTGTTGTTTATCATGGTGCGTGAAGCCCTCTCATGTGACTTTAGAGATGGACTCCCATGGGAGATGTTGTATGCTGATGATTTGGTGTTGATTGCAGAGAATGAAAAGGAGGCGGAGGAAAGATTTAAGAAGTGGAGAGATGGTATGGGGTACAAGGGCTTAAGGGTAAATGCAGATAAAACAAAGGTGATGATATCTAGGGTTGGTGGCAGTACAATCAGAGGAGAGGGAGAGTGGCCATGTGCAGTTTGCCACAAGGGTGTGGGAAGTAATTCCATCTTGTATAGTGTTTGTGATAAATGGGTGCACAAGAGATATAGTGGTATTAGAGGTAGACTGGGAGATGATGCTGATTTCATGTGTGTGGCGTGTCGGGGAGAGCAGGTGGAGATTGTTAGGCGTGAGAGGATTGAACTTGGAGGTGAGTCTCTTGAGTGTGTGGAGGAGTTTCGTTATTTGGGAGACATGTTATGTGCTGGAGGTGGGGCTGGAGTTAGCTCGGTTGCTAGGGTGAGAAGTGGTTGGAAGAAGTTCAGGGAGCTGTTGCCTCTCCTGACATTGAGAGGACTCTCCCTACGTGCTAAGGGGTCTTCGTATGCAGCATGTGGTAGGAGTGTGATGCTGTTTGGTAGTGAGACCTGTGCAGTAAAGGAAGAGGATATTCGCAGGTTTAAACGTACAGAAATGACAATGATTAGGTGGATGTGCAGTACGTCCCTGCGTGCAAGGCCTGGGGGGGGCTGGGTTTACGAGGAAGAGTTGAGAGGTAGGATGGGACTGGAGTGTGTTGGTTTCGTGATGAGGAGAGGTAGGCTGAGGTGGTTTGGACATGTGGAGAGGATGGGGGATGATAATTGGGTACAGAGGGTGAGAGGTGTTAATATTGGGGGAGGGGTTGGGAAGAGTAGACCGAGAAAGACATGGGACGAGGTCATTAAGTGTGACTTAAGGGTTAAGGGACTGAACAGGGAGGCTGCCAGGGACCGAGCAGCGTGGAGAGCCGCCATTAGGTGACCAAGGCCGACGCATGCAAGCATGTTGGAGCCTTCAAAAACTAAACGAAACGATAGGTGACATTCCAATCCATCACACAAGACTTTATCAGGAACAGCGATAATAGTTGTCAGTATATTTCCCGACATGGCCAAAGTAGATCCAAATTACCCTTTTTAGGTATGTTGTGAAGGAGTACTTTTCATGGTGTAAATGGGTGATACCTTTAGATAAGTAAATTGTAGTGAAATTGAGTAGAAGTAGCTTACAGCTACACCATTCCCGAGCGGTGCTTGTACCTCATAAGGTGGAAAGTTTAATGTATAGCGTACATTATCAGTTGTGTGAGTTTATATTGGTTTTATGCTCATGAATGTTAAATATTTGACCACTTCATTATTAGTTTTCTGAAAGAACAGTTTCAGTGAGTGACTGAACTTGAAGCATATAGAAGTACACATTAATTAGGGTGCGACAAGATCCCAAATCAGCGGTCATTTACTGAATCAACACCGAATCGGCACTTGTAATTGGTAAATGTTATAGATTTTATCACCATATAGGTTCATACACACTTAACTATCTGAAATCCAGTCAAAATTTTGTGTTTAATTAGTTATTAAAACATCAGGATTCAGAGCGGATGTGTTTCTCCTTGACAACTCACCTTGGCAGACTTCTGCTTTGTATAAACATTAATTTAACATGCAAATACATTTATTTCTACTGTAAATCAGTATTTGTGCAAAGTATAAATATGTTCAGGGAACAGCATGGTGGACGGAGGACGTGAGAGAGGCTGTGGCACAAAAGAAGAAAGCATATAATGAGTGGATGAGGATGAGAAACAGGTGGACGAAGGAGTTATATGTAGAGAGGAGGAGAGAGGTGAAACGATTAGTAAGAGAGAGTAAGAAGAGAGTGGAAGAGGAATTTGGAAGGAATTTGAGTGCAAAGTGATGGGAATGTAAGAAAATGTTCTGCAAAGAGGTAAAGAGGGCTAGACAGGGTGCCAACGAAGTTAGTGGGGGTGTGAAAAATAAAAATGGTAGATTACTAGTGGAGAAGGGAGAAAAAGTGAACAGATGGAGAGAACACTTTAACAAATTGTTGAACATAGAAAATGAAAGTAATGCAAGTATAAGTGACTGGGGAATGGCGGGGAAAAGGAGGGTTGTCAGAAGAGAGGAAGATATCAGTAGGATGGAAATGGTGGAAGCAATGAAGAAAGTTAAAATGGGGTAAGCTCCAGGAATTGATGGAGTGTGTGGTGAAATGCTGAAGCATGTGGGAGAGATAGTAATAGAATGGATGTGGAAGGTGTGCAGATTGGCCTGGGAGGAAGGTAGAGTCCTGGACGATTGGAAGTCAGGTATAATTATTCCTCCGTACAAAGGAAAAGAGGAAAAAGAAATGTGTGGTAATCACAGGGGCATTTTCCTTCTTAGTGTAATAGGAAAAGTATATGGTAGGATACTTATTGACAGAGTTAGGGAAATAACAGAGGAATTATTTGGAGAAGAACAGGAAGGTTTTAGGAAGGGAAGAGGCTGTGTAGACCAGATATTCATTCTTCGATCTTTAGTGGAAAAGTTTTTAGAGAAGGGAAAGAAGTTGTGTGCAGCCTTCATGGATTTGGAGAAAGCATATGACGGGGTGGATAGACAAGGATTGTGGAAAGTATTAAGAATATATGGAGTGGATGGGAAGTTGTTGAAGGCAGTGAAGAGTATGTATGAGGGTGCTAAAGCTGCAGTGCGTGTGGATGGCAAACTGAGTGAATCTTTCCATTTGAAGGTTGGATTGAAACAAGGATGTGTCATGTTGCCATGGTTGTTCAATCTGTACATGGATGGGGTTATAAAAGAGATAAAAGGTCGGGCAGTGGATGTTGGAGCGGCCCTAGTGAGAGTGAACAGTGTTTGGAAACTCCCTGTTCTGTTGTTTGCGGATGATACTGTGTTGTTGAGTGAAGATGAAGGGGAGCTGCAAGGCTTGGTAGATGAGTTTGGGAGAGTGTGTAAGAGATGGAATCTAAAAGTGAATGTAGGGAAGAGTAAAGTGATGGTCTTCGAGAGAAGTGAAGCCAGTGAGTGAAGATGAAGGGGAGCTGCAAGGCTTGGTAGATGAGTTTGGGAGAGTGTGTAAGAAGCGGAATCTAAAGGTGAATGTAGGGAAGAGTAAAGTGATGGTCTTCGAGAGATGTGAAGCCAGTGAATGTACAGTGAGATTGGATGGGGAGGATATGGAGAATTTGAGTGCATTTAAGTACTTGGGTAGTGTGATGAGTAAGGATGGAAGTCTGGAGGGTGAAGTGCTTGAAAGGGTGCAGCAGGGAAGGAAGGTTGCTGGTTCTTTGAAAGCAGTGATAAGAAACAGGGAAGTGAGCATGGAAGTGAAAAAGTTGTGACATGACAGTATTGTGATACCAACTCTAACATATGGAAGTGAAGCTTGGGCCCTGTTGGAAGGACAGAAGTCAAGAGTGAGAGCTGTGGCAATGAGTTATTTGAGAGGAGCATGTGGAGTCACATGGAGAGACAGACTTACAAATGAGGAAGTGCAGGAGCATTGTGGTGTGGATGTGGACGTGGTAGGAAGCGTTAGGAGAAACACGTTAAGGTGGTTTGTGCATGTTGAGAGGATGGAGAGTGAAAGACTGACGAGGAGAGTGTATGTGAGTGAGGTGGAGGGGGGGAGAGGGAGGGGGAGGCCGAGGATGAGATGGAGGGATGGAGTGGAGAGGTACATGAGAGAGGAGGGTGTGAGTTGGGAGCGGGGTAGTGAAATGGCAGGGGACAGAGCGACATGGAGGCGATTTGTCTGTGGCCACCCCGTGTGGGATTGAGGCATCTGGCAATAGATAGATAGATAGATAAGTATGTCAAGGCATGTTAGCTATCTAAAGTAGAAATACTCACCAACTTTAGCACGTTTTCCCTCTGAATCCTAATTTTGTATTAATAGTTAAATTAAGCACAGTTTTTTGACCAAATTTCAGATAATCAGGTATGTATGAACTTATATGGTGAAGAAAATAATATTTTTACAACAATAAAGACTGCATTCTAGCACTGGGAACTTTCGATGAGCAGCCAGCCACCACTGCTTTCGTTTATTCTTATTGGCTGGTACACAGGAATAATTTCCCAGGTGTGCTCTTGTCTGTGCTCTTAAACATTGGAAAGAAACACTAATGATTATTCCTCTTGTCATTGGGCATTCTTGGAGGTCAGAAATAACCACAGTTTATTCAGGTTAGACGTAAACAAAGTTGACTGTGCTGCCTCAGTGGAAGTAGTGACGTCACAACCAATCAGAGGCTGTTCCAGAGTCACATGATTTTTCATCTACTGTACTTTATCTGTTATTTTTTCATGTATCTGCACAATTTTTTTTTTGAAAAAATGGTTGGCATACTAGTTTTCTGCATATTTTTTACCTCTGCATATGCCTTCCCCCTGGGGGTAGGAGGGTTTCAAAAATTCTCCCCCAGTATCCCTGCTTGTCGTATGAGGTGACTAAAGGGGTTGGTGGTGGGTTAGTGCTTCACTGTGTAAAACAACTAACTAAAAATATGAACAAGAAGCCTCGGACCAGGACTGACCAAAAGATGATGACTGAGGACCGAACAAAGGACTTGGTACTGATAGCGACATGGAATGTAAGGAGAATAAATGATTAGGTGAAAGTAAGAGAGATTGTACAGGTGCTTGAGGGTGCGAAAGTGATTGTATGTGGATTAACGAAAACTACAGTAGGATCTTGCGAATAACTTCTAATTGGTGCCAGAAAAATGCTGTTGTTAGCGAAAACATTATTTGCGTGACATTAAAATACACGTATAAAGGGTTTATTGGTGCTGCCACCCTAGGACTTTTACCCATTTGTCCCATTTGAAGCCTTCCTATCACTCCTTTTTTTAGCTGAAATAATAAAATTAGTTATTAAATCATCATGAGTAATATAAAGCTCACTTTAAAGGAGTTAATGAGATGTTTGGTGTGATATTTGTTCCGAGGCTTGCGCATGGAGGCTACTGCGGTGTACTCCCTGGCCCCTCACTGGCCTCGTCCCCACTCATGCCTCTCTTGCCAGGGTCACCCACTTCCGTCAACACTTCATCAAACCCCACAAGGTCGAAATCTTCAGGCAAGTCCCCAGTGTCATCAATGTCTTCATGTACTTCAACACCCCTCTGTTGTTCTCCTCGGCTGGCCATCGTTGTAAAAGAGAGCGAGTGATGAGTGACTGCTGTCAGGCGTTCACTTGGTCGTGATACTGTTTCTGGTATTTGCTTGAAATCTGTTTTACAAGTCCAGTCATTTGCTCCTTTTCACTTGAGTCACTCTCAGTGTCTTGAATCATGTCTTGAAGGCTGGAGCAGACACCCAAAAGGAGTGACAGCTTCTGTGTCATCACTTTTCTCTGCCCAGGCTCTTCTGAATCACTCACTGCTTCACCACTATCACCATATTCTTCATCCACTAGATCCTCGATGTTGTCAGCATTGCCATCGTGCAGCGTTTCTTCCAATTCTTCACGAGTCACTTCTTCAAATCCTGGAGCAGGGTTATTGTGGACTGCTTCTAAGACTTGAGTCATTAATTCTGATGGCCACTCCCTCTCCATCTCAGCAGACTTGACTTGTGGCTGGAGTGCTGACCAGGCGTGTTTAACAGTTGCCATTGTTGTATTATTCCAGGCTTTGACGAAGAAATTTACGGTCTGTCAAATGTTAAATTTCTTCCAGAATGCTGCAACAGTCATTACTGGTATGGTGGGGGTTGCAGGTATGCCATATGGAGCAGTGAGTCAGGTGGGGCTGTACAGGTGGAGGGGCAGGCAGCAGGTGAGTCAGGTGGGGCAGTGAAGGTGGAGGAGTTGGCGGTGAGGAGGGGATCCTCCATCTCCTCCCTGCTACTGCTCACATTTTTGGCTATTTCCTTCATCTGTTCTTGTTTGTCTGTTTCATTCCTCATCTTGTCATGGACGTACTTGTAATACAACAACTTGGCATTTGCTATACAGTAATTTCTTCGTCTAACGGTTGTAATTTGGAGATTGTATTAGGGGGCAGAAAAAGAACCTTAACTCCAGGGTGTCGTCCTACTAGAAATCGTGCATGACTGGGGGCATTGTCTAGAAACAGTGCCACTTTGATGGCTAGATTCTTCTTCCGACAGTACTCCCTAGCATCTTTTAACAAAACGCTCATCAAACCACTTTCTTGACAGCTCAGTGGACATGTAGCCTTTCTTTGTCTGCCCCCAATAGACATTAAGCTTTGTCATATCACATTCCTTGTATTCCCTTGGCCTTTTATGTTTGTAAATAACCACAAGCTTCATGAGACAGTCACCCAATGCATTACATGTTAAGAGGATCCTCGGCAATTTTCATTCCTTTTGCTTGCTTGTTTTTCATTCTTTGAAATAAATGTTTGATCTGGGTGATTTTTTCCAATACAGTATAATCCTGTCTCATCACTAGTTAAAAATCTGATCTAGGGGGTAACATCCCTCTCGAATAATTTGATTTGCAGTTTCAGGGAAAGAATCTGCGGCCACCAAATCAGCTGATGAAACCTCACCTTGATATATTGCATATTTTATGCCACTTCTATCCTTAAATTTGTGTAGCCACCCTACTGAGGCATTGAAAGGAGGAGGAGACTAAATGTTTTTCTTTCGTGCAACCGCAGTGTATGAGGCCCTTGCCTGATCTCGTATCTGAGGCCCACTAACACTTGCATTTTCCTTCATTCTTCGAGCCAGCCATTTCATTAGATAATACTCAGTTATCACTAACAATCTGTTTCTGTCACCTTTGTCATTCATAGCTTGCCTGGCATTTCCATCACTGCTGTAATATTTCTTAGCCAGTGCAATACTCTTCTTTGTCTCTAAGTTTCTCTTCATATTTCACCCCGTAGACTCAGGACAGTTCAATTTCTTCACAGTGTCATTGTTTCGTGCAGCACTTTCAATCAGTTCAACAATCTTTTCCTTATCCATGACCGAATATGCACACTTTTTGTGACTTTGTCATTTACCTTTGAGTTCTTTTTTGGCAGCCACTTTAGAAGTTCCCAGGTGTTCTGACAGCTGCTCACTCCCTCCACCCTCACCCTCAGTCCCCACAAGTACAGCAGAGGCCATTACTGACCACCAATCTTTGCAACCACTGGTTATAGAGGCGAAAGTAACACACACATCTCTGCACAGTACAGCTGTACTTCACTGAGCGCGGTAAACTTGTGTTGCTTGTGTGAGCTGTGTGACTGTTTGAGCAAATTTGAGCAAAAGGAGAGTAAAGGTATGCTTTATTAGAATCAATAGAAGCACCTTATGATATCAGTTCTTCTTCTTCATGATAATCTGTTATATTTTTCTCATTATTTCGGGGGTGGTAAATAAACATTTCTTTCATAATTTATTTCTCCCACTTTTTTTTTTTTTTTTTTTTGGCAATGTTCTACTGTGTCAACTCATTTTTTTCAATTGTAATGGCGGAAGGGACTGCCCTAACCTAAGCGTTTAACTACACCTAACCTAACCAAGCTTAACTGTATCCAATAACCTAACTTAGCATTCAGGTGGGAAGTTGGGAAACAGAATCCACATTTCAGCACCCTGAGTAAAATTCTTCCATTACACCGTCAACAAACAATCATAGGTACGACTTAAGGACCATAATGATAAAAACAGTGGGAAACCGTTCATTAGGAAAAGGTAATTTACTTCCCTGAAAATCTATCTATCTATATACCTCAAGAAAAGGGAGGTAGCCGAGACAGGTCAACACACTACCAATTTACTCATCCACTCATACACATTCATTCACATCTTAGCCCCAAAGGGGAGAAGGGACAGATCCTCACTGCACCACACCGCACGAGGGTCAACTATGCAGTGCAGTCAGAGACATCCACAGCAAGGCCTGAGAGCAAAGCTGGTTTACCCCTGCCGCATCATAATGGACCCATCCCCTTACCCACACCTGACCTGATCAGCTGATCAGACAAAATGCGGGAGAATATCCCCTCAGGGCTGCGTCATCATTTATTCATTCACAATTTCCCTCCATCCATTTCTGTCACGCACAGCCACTCTTACTTGCTCAACAGACAACCCTCTTGCATCCAACGCTCTCTTCACACTGTCCATCCATCCTATTCGTGGTCTTCCTCTCAGCCTTACACCTCTCACATCATCAAGTTATCTTTTTCACCAATCGCTCATTATCCAATCTCTCCATATGCCCAAACCATCGCAACACCCTCTGCTCAACTCGATCAGCCATCTCCCGAACAATTCCAGTTCTCCTTCGCACTTCATCATCATTTCTCACTCGATTCATACACGTCACTCCACACATACTCCTCAGACACCTCATCTCCATTACATTCAAACTTTTCCTCTCTACTACACCCATATTCCATGTTTCAGCCCCATATAGTGCATTCGGTACCACAATACCCTCATACAGCCTTCTCTTTACATCCATTCTAAGTGAACGACATCTAAACTTTTTCATTCCTCCCAGCACCTTTCCATTTTCATTCATTCTAAACCTCACTTCTGCATCTATTCTCCCATCCACAGCAACATGTGACCCTAAATACTTAAAACACTCAACCTCCTCAAGCAACTCACCGTTCAAAACTATATTCGTCCTCCTACCATCTGCCTACCTCGTACACTTCATCACTTTACTCTTATTCTCATTTATTTTCAGTTTCCTCCTTTCACACACCCTTCCAAACTCCTCTACCAACTGTCTCAATCTCTCCTCTGAATCAGCCACCAGTGCAGTATCATCTGCAAACAGCAGCTGCTTCAGATTCCACTCTCTACCATCATTCACCAGACTCAGTCCTCCACCTAACACTCTTGCATTCACCTCCCTTACAACACCATCCATATAAATATTAAACAGCCAAGGCGACATCACTCATCCCTGCCGCAGCCCCACTCTCACGGGAAGCCAATCACTCTGAGTATTTTCCACTCTTACACACGCTCTACTATTTACATAAAAACTTTTCACTTCTTTTAGTAACCTGCCATCAAGCTCATGCAATCTTAAAACATTCCACAATAGTCAGAAATATACAGGAAACGAACTGGAGAAATATGAATTGAGTTGGTGAGGTCCTTCTACTGCTTCAAGTAAAGTGTACCTTTACCTGAAGGAGCAATGTCATCAAGATGGTGGCCAGTGAACGCTATCCAAGATGCGTCCGGATGTTACCTGCGAAATAACCATTAATCGAGTGAATCCAAACGTTATTATGGAAACTGGGTATCTGTTCTAACTTACTATTATTGCCGAAAACGTTATTGTCAAAATTGTTATTGGCAAGATCCTACTGTAAACGGAGAGGTGAGAGAATGGGAGTATGGATGGGGTATATGCGTGGGAGTAGTTGAGAATGAAAGGGCAAAAGAAGGAGCGTGTATTGTGAGTAACAGATGGAAGGAGAATATAAGAGAGTATGGATCAGCTGGCTCAAGGATTGTATGGGTAAGAGTGAAAGTTGGACTACAAATTTGGGTGATTGTGTGCGTGTATGTGCCAACGCAAGATCGTGTAAGCAGAGTGAGAGAAGAGTTCTGGACAAATCTGGAAGTGTCCTTGGAAAAGTTTGAAAGGTATGAGAGAGTGTTTTTGATTGGAGATATGAATGGAAAAGTAGGGAATGTGAAGGTGGAATGGAGTGGTTGGTGAGTGGAGTGTGCCTGCAGAGATGGATGAGAATGGCAGTGCTTTAATGGACATTTGTACCAAGAGGAGGTTGGTGATAGCTAATACTCTCTTTGGGCACAAAATGATCCATAGGTATACATGGCGAATGATGAGAAGGGTGGATGGTGAACTGAATGAACTGAAGGCAATGATTGATTATATGTGTGTGGATGAAAGGATGAGAAGTTGTGTAATGGATGCAAGAGTGTATAGAGGTTGAGGGAGTGGACTTTTGGACCACCAATCAGTGGTGATCAGAATCAATCCAAACAAAATGAAAAAAGAGAAGGAAGGAAGGACAGGAGGAAGTAGTTCTTACAAGGAGGGTAGAAAAGTTACTAGAGGACAGGAAAAAGGCAGAATATAAAAGAGAAGTGGAGTAAATATAGATTGGAGCAGATGGGGGACGTGGAAGGTGTGTATAAGATATTCACAGAAGAAACCTGTGCCACTTGTGAGGTGGTGTGTGGGGTGAAGAGAAGATGAAAGGGGGTTCAGGGAACAGCATTGTGGACTGAAGAGATGAGAGGGGCTGTGGCACATAAGAAGAAAGCATATAATGAGTGGATGAGGATGAGAAACGGGGACGTCGAAGAAGTTAAGAGACTGAAAGAGAGTCATATGTAGAGAGGAGGAGAGATGTGAAAAGATTAGTAAGAGAGAGAGTAAGAAGATAGTGGATGACGAATTTGGAAGGAATTTGAGGGTAAAGTGGAGGGAATGTAAGAAAATGTTCTGGAAAGAGGTAAAGAGAGTGAGACAGGGTGCCAAAGAAGTTAGTTGGGGTGTGAAAGATAAAAATGGTAGATTTTTTTTTTTTTTTAATGCAAGGAAGAAGGAACCAAAGGCCACAAGCCTGCATACTGTTCCTTCCAAGAAAAAGCAAAAACAATACAAAAGAGGGCCAAATTCAAGATCTGTTCATTTTGAGATGCCTGGACACACTGCGTTTGAAAGACTGGAGATCATAGGAAGTAGGAAATATAGACAGAGGAAGACAGTTCCAGAGTTGACCAGTTGCATAAATGAAGGACTGGAAGTAACGGTTAGCTCTTGCATTGGAGAGTTGGACAGAAAAGGGATGAGAGTTTGTTGCTAGACGGGTACTACGTGCCTGTCGTAGAGGTGGAGGGATGCAAGGAGACAGTTCAGAGGAACAGTGACCGTTGAAGTAGCGATAGAAGAGAGATAAAGATGCAACAGTGCGGCGGAGAGACAAAGGTTGAAGGGAATCAGTAAGAGGAGGAGAGTTAATGAGACAAAAAGCCTTTAACTCCACCCTATTGAGAAGAACTACATGTGGGGAGCCTCCACACACGAGAGTTGTACTCCATACACGAGCGAATAAAACCCGTGTACAAGGTCAACAACTGTGCAGGGGTAAAGAAAGTTCGGAATCGGCTTAGCACACCTAATCTCTTGGAAGCAGATTTCACAAGAGATGTAATATGTTCTTTCCAAGACAAATCCCGAGAGAATGAAACCCCAAGCATGTTCAAGGATGATGCAGGACATAACTATTCATTGTTAAACATTAGTGGGTAATCCTGAGGAAGATTTTGTCGGGTTGATAAGTGTACGAACTGAGTTTTTGATGCATTAAAAATAACAAGATTATTTTTACCCCAATCAGAGATACGAGCCAAGTCAGACATTAGGTGTGCCATAGCCTCATCCCTTTTTTGTTGAAGTAACTGCTGAGATGGACGTTGCGGAAACCGAATGGAAAGGTGAGGGGTGGAATCATCAGCATATGAATGGATAGGGTTATATGTACAGCTTAGAAGGTCATTGATGAATAAAAGGAAGAGAGTTGGTGATAGGACAGAACCCTGAGGAACACCACTGTTGATAGGTCTAGGAGAAGAACGATGGCCGTCTACATCAGCGGCTATAGAATGACCAGAGAGGAAGCTAGAGATGAAGGCACAGATAGAAGGAGAGAAACCGTAGGAGGGCAGTTTGGAAATTAAAGATTTATGCCAGACTCGATCGAAAGCCTTTGAAATGTCAAGTGCAATGGCAAAGCTTTCACCAAAGTGCCGAAAGGAGGATGACCAGGAGTCTGAAAGGTAGGTGAGAAGATTGCCAGTGGGCGTCCCTGACGGAACCCATACTGACGATCAGAAAGAAGGTTGTGACAGGAAAGATGCTTTAAAATTTTTCTGTTAAGAATTGATTCGAAAACTTTTGAGACACAGGATGTTAAAGCAATTGGACGATAGTTAGAGGGTTGGGAATGGTCACCCTTCTTTGGGACTGGCTGAATGAGAGCGAAGTTCCAGCAAGAAGGAAAGGTACAAGTCGATAGACAAAGGCGAAAGAGTTTACCTAGGCAGGGTGTAAGCACAGAAACACAGTTTTTGAGGACAACAGGAGGGACTCCATCAAGACCATATGCCTTGTTAGTATTGAGGCCAGTCATGGCAGAAAATACATCAGCTGAAGAAATTTTAATGTCAGTCAAGAGGAAGTCAGAGGGAGGAAGTGATGGAGGAATAGCACCAGAATCGTCGAAGGTGGAATTGGAGGAGAAAGTCTGAGCGAAGAGATCTGCTTTATCAGTAGAAGAAATAGCTACAGAGCCATCAGAATAGAAAAGAGGAGGGAAGGATGATGAGGTAAAGTTGTTAGAAAGGTTTTTGGCAAGGTGCCAGAAGGAGCGAGAAGAATTCGAGTTGGAGATTTGAGAACATTTAGCACCGATGAAATTATTTTTAGCAGAGCGAAGAACAGACTTAGCACGATTCCGGGAAGAAATGTATAAAAGATGTGATTCAGGGGTGGGTTGGCTCCCGTACCTCTTATAGGCCCTCTCCTTGTTGCGGACAGCATTAGAACAAGTGTGATTAAACCAAGGCTTTCTTGCAATAGTCAGAGGATATGAGAAAGGAATGTATGGTTCCATGCCCAAGAGAATAACCTCCGTAATGCGCAAGGCACACTCAGATGGTTCCTGGCCATGGAAGCAATAATCATTCCAAGGAAAATCAAAGAAGTACTGCCTGAGAGCCTCCCAATCTGCAGCTCCAAAGTGCCATAGGCGGCGTTTCTTTGGAGGGTCCACAGGCTGTACTGGAGCGATAGGACAAGTTAAGATAATAAGGTTATGATCAGAGGAGCCCAATGGAGAGAAAAGATTAACAGTGTAAGCAGAAGGATTAGTTGTTAGGAAAAGGTCAAGTATGTTGGAACTCTCTCCAAGGCGGTCAGGGATACAGGTAGGATGCTGTACAAGCTGCTCTAGGTCATTAAGGATAGAAAAGATGTAGGCTTGTTCACCAGGTGGATCAGTGAAAGGAGAGGAGAACCAAAGGTGGTGGTGAACATTGAAATCTCCTAGAATGGAGATTTCAGAGAAAGGAGAAATGGATAGAATGTGTTCCATTGTAGAAGTAAGATAGTCAAAGAATTTTTGATAGTCAGTAGAATTAGGAGATAAGTAAACAGCACTAGTGGACAAGGGAGAAAAAGTGAACAGATAGAGAGAAGTAAACAGCACTAGTGGAGAAGGGAGAAAAATTGAACAGATGGAGAGAACACTTTAATGAATTGTTGAACATAGAGAATGAGAGAAATGCAATTATAAGTGGCTGGGAGAAGGAAGGATGTGGGAGGAGAGGAAGAAATCAGTAGGATGGAAGTGGTGGAAGCAATGAAGAAAGTTAAAATGGGGAATGCGTCAGGAATTGATGAAGTGTGTTGTGAAATGCTGAAGCATGGGGGAGAGACAGTAATAGAATGGATGTGGAAGGTGTGCAGATTGGCCTGGGAGGAAGGTAGAGTCCCGGAGGATTGGAAGCCAGGTATAATTATTCCCCTGTACAAAGGACACGGGGAAAAAGAAGTGTGTGATAATCATAGGGGCATTTGCCTTCTTAGTGTAATAGGAAAAGTATATGGTAGGATACTTATTGATAGAGTTAGGGAAATTACAGAGGAAGTAGTTGGAGAAGAGCAGGGAGGTTTTAGGAAGGGAAGAGGTTGTATAGGCCAGATATACATTCTTAGATCCTTAGTGGAAAAGTTTCTAGAGAAGGGAAAGAAATTGTATGCAGCCTTCATGGATTTGGAGAAAGCATATGACAGGGTGGATAGACAAGGATTGTGGAAAGTATTAAGAACATATGGAGTAGATGGGAAGTTGTTGAAGGCCATGAAGAGTATATATGAGGGTGCTAAGGCTGCAGTGTGTGTGTATGGTGAACTGAGTGAATTTTTCCATTTGAAGGTTGGATTGAAACAAGGATGTGTCATGTCTTCATGGTTGTTCAATCTGTATATGGATGGGGTTATAAAAGAGATACAAGGTAGGGCTGTGGATGTTGGAGTGGCCTTAGTGAGAGAGGGCAGTGTTTGGAAACTCCCTGTACTGTTGTTTGCAGATGATACTGTGATGTTGAGCAAAGACGAATGGGAGCTGCAAGGCTTGGTAGATGAGTTTGGGAGAGTGTGTAAGAAACGGAATCTAAAGTTGAATGTAGGGAAGAGTAAAGTGATGGTCTTCGAGAGAAGTGAAGTCAGTGAATGTACAGTGAGGTTGGATGGGGAGGATATGGAGAATGTGAGCATTTAAGTACTTCGGTAGTGAGATGAGTAAGGATGGAAGTTTGGAGGGTGAAATGGTTGAAAGGGTGTAGCAGGGAAGAAGGGTTTGCTGGTTCCTTGAAAGCAGTGATAAGAAACAGGGAATTGAGCATGGAAGTGAAAAAGCTGCTACATGACAGTATTGTGATACCAACTCCAACACAGATAAGTGAAGCTTGGACCCTGTTGGAGGGACAGAAGTCAAGAGTGAGAGCAGTGGAAATGAGTTATTTGAGGGGAGCCTGTGGAGAGCAGTGGAAATGAGTTATTTGATAGGAGTCTGTTCAGTCATGGAGAGACAGACTGACAAATGAGGAAGTGAAGGAGCATTGTGGTGTGGATGTGGATGTGGTAGGAAGCATTAGGAGAAACACGTTAAGGTGGTTTGGCCATGTGGAGAGGATGGAGAGTGAGAGACTGACAAGGAGAGTGTATGTGAGTGAGGTGGAGGGGGGGGGATGGGAGGGGGTGGCTAAGGATGAGCTGGAGGGATGGAGAGGTGTATGAGAGAGGGGGGTGTGAGCTGGGAGCAGGGCAGTGAAATGGCGGGGGACAGAGCGACATGGAGACAATTTGTTTGTGCCCACCCCATTCAGGATTAAGGCATCTGGCAATAGATAGAAAAAAAAAATGTTATTGTGTACGCTAATTTTGCCATCGTCGTCATGAAACTGGGTATAGCTTTTAGTTCATTGTTCTGTTGATTTATCACATACCAAACTGATGTATATTGAGGGCTGCCAGTACATAGTACAAATGCCCATTCTTGAGCTCCCTGTATGCATCAGAGAACTATTCCATCAAGAGAGAAGTGCTCAAGTGTACAGTCGGGGATACATGGATAAATTCTTTGTTTCCTATACACAGTGACAGTAATATATTGCTATATAATTTTAGAATTATAACTTCCACCAAGACATGACAGAGACCTTTATTAATTTACAGCTTGGTAACACATCAATACTGTGGCTGAACATTCTGTATTATTCATATGGCTAGCACAATATATTGGTGGTAATGTTAACTTAGAACATCATTCAGAATGGAGCAGTTGCAGTTTTAGGCCAAATTAAAGTGGAGAGAATACAGTCAGTCTTTATTATAAGTTAGGGATGTGTTCCAGAATATCATCTCTTTTTCTATATAGCTGGTATGGTAAATAGCAGTGGAACTTTTATAGGCAGTTTTTCTGCACATGGCTGTGAACATAATGGCAAAAATTAACCTTGAAAATGTGACATCATGGGGATTTACTGTATTATATAGTTTTTCCATTTTGTTAAGCCTCTCTTCCATTGTTCAGGAGGAACAGTTCATGACATCAGTAGAGGTGCGGGTTAAGTTACCAGATGAGCTCAAACCAGCATTGGTGGATGACTGGGATCTCATCAACCGGCAGAGGAAGCTGGCGATGGTACCAGCCCGTCACACAGTTGACACAATCTTAGCAGACTACATACGTGCTAAAACCAGCACGAAAAGCAACACACCCAACAAGTAAGTCTGTTGTTTGGTTATGAGTTGGTGATTCACTGATGTGACTAAGTGATGCAGTGATGTCGAATGAATATGGTTGTATTATATCTTGAATTCTGATTAGTAGTAGTAGTAATAGTAGTTGTTCCCTATGGTCAGGCGAAGCCAAAAGTTTGGTTTGGTGGGGCTCCAACCTGTGTACAGTGTTGTCACGTTTTCCATACTCTTTCACTCTCTCTCTCTCTCTGCCTCTCTCTCCTGGGATTTTTGCGTCTCCCTGGAGAATTTTGCTTCCTTTATGAGTGACTTATAAACTTGTGCTTTCATTTCTGTATTTTCTTATCTATTGCCAGACGCCTCAATCCCGAACGGGGTGGCCACAAACAAATCGCCTCCATGTCACTCTGTCCCCTGCCATTTGACTACCACGCTCCCAACTCACACCCCCCTAACTCACACCCCCCTCTCTCATATACCTCTCCACTCCGTCCCTCCATCTCATCCTCAGCCTCCCCCTCCCTCTCGCCCCCTCCACCTCACTCACATACACTCTCCTCGTCAGTCTTTTACTCTCCATCCTCTCCACATGCCCAAACCACCTTAACGTGTTTCTCCTAACGCTTCCCATCACGTCCTCAAGCACACCACAACGCT